>VCCN01006687.1:3710110-3745370 GCA_006491835.1 Architeuthis dux | reverse complement strand
TACAAAAAGATTGTTTTGATATCTAAAATATTTTTAGAGGTGTCCTATAAATACATGTTATAATGGGAGATAATTCATGTTAGTTGATTTTGTTAGACCATACTAATTTCAATCTTTATTGCATAATTCCATTGAGTTTGAATAAATCATTTTTCTTATCAGTTTTGTTCTTCATACTGTTACCTGTTATATCTGTTTTTGATTATTAGTCATCAGTGTGAAGTACTCGAAAATATGTTTATACAGTAGTCCCTCCAATTTCGCAGACTTGAAATTTGCTGACTTGATTCTTTGTGGAAAATATGATGTACAGTATGGAAATTTTAAGAAATCATAAATGCATCGTAATAATCTTTGTGTAATTAATAAGAAAAAGATTATAGAAAATTATCAACTAAAAATTATTTCTGTAGACAATATAAGCTGGGAGATAATTGTGTTTGAAAATGTTTACTCACGAACTGGTTAGTCGCGCACAGTATTTTAGACATTACATTTTTTTTCCAATTCACTGTACTGTACTGCAAACAAATTCATTTATTTAGTTTTTAGTAGATGAAGTATTGTAAATCATTAACCATTTTTTTCATTTTTATGCTACTATTTACCTTCATCTTAATATTTTTTTGCTTTTTATCCAATCGCAACTTTTCTCAGACTGAATAAAAAATTTTAAGAAAGCAACAAAAATATTATGACGTAGCATAAAAATGAAAAACATTGTTAATCACTGTATTGTAGTTTTATGAAATTTATAGTTTTGTCGTTAATTAACAGTATATTCTTTTACTATCATTTATGCTGCACTTTTTAACTGTCTTTTAAAATGTATTGCAATAATTAAATCTTCTTTAAAGTTTAAGTTTGGTTATAACTGCAAGAAAATAGCATAAAGTTAGTCTTAAAAAAAAGAAAAACTTACTTTTGTATACTCACAGACAGTTTTTCAGCAGATTAAGGCTGTGTTTACGTTTTTGACTAAAAAGTATCAGTTCTGCCATATTTGACAGATCTGTCACCAGAAAAAATGAAGTTGAGTTTTAAAATTTAAAGTTTTTACTGTATGCTTTACTGTATTCATTTATTTATTTTTACATTTACAATGTGTTTGTTTATCAAAAGATTTATGGTTTTTGGGAACCAAATTGGTTGGGGACATGGCCAAAATTTATTATCAGAATTTCAATTTTGTGAGGGGTCTGCACTCTGACCCCTGCAAAATTCGAGGGACTACTGTATATAGAAACTTGTATGGGGTAGACTAGAGGAAAACATTGAGGATAAATAGAATCATCTGATAAAGTTCAGGTTAAAAATAACACTGTGCAATGCGATTTTTGTTCCTGGTTAGTGAGGTTGAAGTCATCATGAACAGGAGTGACAGCAAAGTTGTTTGTGAGCAACACATAATGAATTGGAGTTACGGTTAAAGTAACCGGAAGTTCTTTGTTACTTTGTATAACCAGAGTTACAAGCTTGCAAATATATGCAACAATTAGTCAACCAGGATTACACCAATATAATATAGATGAAAAAAAAACCCCAGCAGATATAACAACTTTAAAAAAATGTTAGAAAGCCATGATTTATTACACCCATATTACACAGCATTGCCTGGGAAAAAAAACCTTGAATATAAGAACGCATGAAAGCAAATAATATTCTATAGGGATTACAAAAAAGGGGGGGTGGAATCTCGACCAAAGAAAACCTAAAACAGAAAAAAATATTGGATCAAAGTTTTGGTGTTTTCATGCAATAACTCCTTTGTTACCTATGTGAAAGTGTCAGTTTTGGAAAGATAAAGTAGGTTTGATGAGGGGGGGTGTACCATGTTTCTATGTATGATTTAACAATAAATCATAATTGTACCCTTACTTTGTGTTTGTCGCACTACCGTATGAAAATACGGCTTTGAAATAGTTCTGTTGTGTAGCAGAAATATACTATTCTTAGGTGGGGCGGGGGGATGTTCATATGAAAATAAATTAAGATCGACTTTCACTTATTTGAAAACCGAAATTGAATGGTGTTACTATAAACAGAAACTAAGAGCCCTGCTAAACCAAATAGCAGAGGGGTGATAAACTGTTACCACGGCTTGACTTGATATGTTTCAATAGGGTAAGGGAAGGGCTCATACAATTTGCGGTGGCTGTCTTACTACTACTGAAAACGTAAAAGAATTAGCATGAAGATTTGAGGAAAAACTGGCAAAAAATTTGTGAAAAAATAATTTTATTGTATGGTATTAAAAAAATCAATTTTTCTGATGTTTAGAACCAAAGATTGGCTTGAGAATGAGCTTGAATGACCTTAAAGGTTAGCCTATGTGGGAAGTCGATATTTATTGAGTATTCATGCAGAATATTAAGTCGATAGTTCTTGTAGTTTTTGCAGAGAAGAGGCATGGACAAACAAACAGATGGCTCAAATATTAGTATAGATTAGTATAGGATAACAGAGTATCTTACATTTGTTATTCTTAAATCACTATGTTCGCTTAAGAAAAGTCTCTGTACACTCATATGTAATTCAAGACTATTCGTAAAAATACAGAATGACTTTTATATATGATTAAAAGGAAATTACAAACTATTTTGTTTTTTTTCACTAAAATTAGGGGGCATGATTTTTACCCAAATATATATATGAAATGATACTACTAAATTTGAGGAATGACTATTATTAAAAAAAATACCCTAACACCTAGTTTCCTTCGAAGTAGTCCCATACACACTGGCTCACAAAGGGTACTGCAAAAATTCAACACTACATTCAATTTATGTGTGCTGTTCAAATTGCCCAAATTTTGAGTAACACCATGTCTATAAATATTATCTTTACACTTGTGGAATTTATATAAATATATTTGTATAATTAATAACTACCTGCAAAACTGGTTTATTGCTGGATTGAGGTTATTCATGTGTTCTGACATTTATATGTATATATGTAACCAGACTTAGCCCAGCCGTGACCCTTCATAGTAGAAACTTTAAATTTTGCACACATACTCTCCTCAATGCGTAGAGAAAATGTTGTTTTTTTGTTTTTTTAAAAAAAAAAACCCCACCCATAGGTTTTTTAGAGGGGTTTCAATCGGCAATGTAAGTTTATGCTAAATTGGTCACTAGTTCGTGCCCGCTTGCTTTTTGAAAATTCAGAGCTTTTTTAGTGATCACAGCCCAACAAAAGGCAAGAGAAGTAACTTATTCATTGATCACCCCCAAAACAGCATATATAGGTGGCAGTGATACATAATTTCCCTTGGAATGCTAGTTTACTATATTTAATTTTTTTTCTTGTTTTTGCAGTTGAAAAGAAACTTTACAATGCACCTGATCAGGCGACCACTGCACTTGAAGCCTTAAATCAAAGAATGGCTAAATATAAATCCTGTGAGGATGAAGCCAAAGCGAGTGGCAGTAGTAGTAAAGCGAGACGAATGGGTCGGATTGTCAAGGTAGGAATTAAACTGCTCTTTTATCTCTTGATAATCATATAGCTGAAAAAATTATTTTCCTTTCAGGGATTAAAATATGTACAATGCATATATTTCTAGAAAATATTGAGTTAACAATTTTAAAATTCTACGAGAATGTCAATGCTTTATACACACATACATATATTTATATAAGATAACAAGCCTGACTGCTGCAGGGTCAAACTCCTACTTCTATTCCGACTGAAGATGATTACTACAACTTTTGTATTGTATATATAATAAATTTAAAAAATACTTACCTGGCCCAAGATTTGTCCTGGTCCTGGAAAAGTTCTGAAAAACATTGCTCAGGATTTGTCTCATGACCCTAATCCAGCGAGCTCAGGATTCGTCATGTGATCAAAGTTTGACATAGTCACTGTGACAATGTCGATCCTGCGCTAATGTCCTGGTGACAGGGACTAGGGAAATTTTTAGAACTGTCTGCATGTATGTGTGCGGGACCCCACACTAAAATCGACCTTTGTCAAATTTGCCCTTGTAGAGAGGCAGATAAACAAATAATAAATTTAAAAAATCATAAAAATATATACTTTTTTGTATAAATGTATTTTATTAGAATGAAATTTTTGTTAATATCTAAGACTTGTCAATTTAGTTCAGTCAGTAAGACAGCCTCCTGTGAGTTTGAATCACTGTAGGGGAATGTGCATTTTACATATTGGTTTACACCCCCTAATTTTGGTGAGGATTATTCTTGTTATTGTTACGGTAGGAAAACGGTCAATTCTAGACTGTGTACTGGAGTTTGACAATATACACAAATCTTCAACATTTAAAATGAACTTGAAGACAATGTTAATATGCAGTAATATCCAGCTTGCTCTGTGAACAAAAGCAAGATGGTGGAGTTAGCTAATTTGCATAAATTCAATTTCTAGCAACTATAATAAATTCTAAAGGGAATATTTTGGTTTATCTCTATACATTCAAATAATATAATGTTTAATAAAGTTAATTCAAAATAATATATGTCTAAAAATGATTATTAATAGAAATATTGACTTAAGTCTGAAACAGCTAAAATCAAGGGAGGTAATCCAATAAGTTACGTTTCAAGATCTTGGCTACATTCGCCAGACATTTTCCTGAAAAGAATCTGACATTCCTAGCCTTACAGCTAAGATAGTTGCAAGAACTTCTTTTTGTTGCAAATTGAATGCAGTTTCAGAAAATTATAGGTCTTATGGTATTATAATATGTGGACAGCGGTGAAAATTGGCATAAAACAGCAAAATTTACCCTAAAATGATGGATTATGCAAAAAATTCAGACCCATAACTCTATTTACTGCAAAAATTCCATGTTAATCTTGTTAAACAGCACATTTTTGATGTTTTTCTCCATTAAAATACTTAGTCTGAACAAAAATGCTCTGCGCCATAAAATTTGAAGCCTAGATAAAATTTTGCAATCACCTTTCTAGGGATGACACCACGTAAAAACGCAGTGATTTTTTTTTTTGTTTTTCACAAAACTTTCAAGTATATATTGCATTGAAGGGACAGGAAAATCACTATAATCATTTGCTGCAAATAATATTCTGGAAAATTTTTCTGATGTCCAAACAAACTTACAAAAATGCCAATATCCAAAAAATAAAACATACAAAAGTTGCCCATTGATATATAGAACACTTGGTATGAATTAATATTTCAAATTTCAATCAGGAAAAAAAGTGTTGTTTTTTTTTACATTTGAATTGGGCAAAATTGAAATTTGCATAAAATCACCAAAACTCATCAGATTGACTTCAAATTTGGTCACTGCACTAGAATTATGATTAGAATTTTGAATGTTTTCATTGTTTTCGAACAATAGAACAAAGGAAATGCGACCGCACAAATGGGGGAAAATCGGAAAATATTTCTGTTGTGTTTTGCAATGCCAAGTTGTAATACTTCTTCTTCTGCAACAATAACCAAAGAAATACAGTGTTTTCTCAATGTTTACAGAATGAGGGACCTTGTGCCAGTTTTCTGGTATGGTGAAGGCAAATATAGCCTTGTTATGAGTAAAAACATTGATAACCTGGGTCAAAATCGTGTTGAGGAAGCTAGAGAAGGGGTATCAGAAGAGTTTCTCATTAAATATAACCAAGCTGTGTCAGATTTGAGGAATGATTAGAATACGGATATTTATTCTAATTTTGATAGAAGTGGCTTATGAAACTTTGATTTTATTCTTTCATTGTTTCTTACACCCCTAAAAGGACCAGAAAAGGAAAATTATAGAAGGTTTTGACACAAAACATTTGAGGAAACAGAAGAATCATTTTTTTATTTTTGAATGCCTCACTACAAAGAGCATGAAAAAAAAGCACAATATCCTCACAATTTTGCATTTTTGAGCTCAGATTTGAAATCCTCATTAAATCTTGTATTATACATGGTAAACTTGACACTTGAAAATTTTTTAAATTGTCCGCAAAATGTAACCAAGATCTTGAAATGCAACATAACGACTTCCTTTGATTACATCTCTACACTGTATTTTACTCAAAATAAACATGGCAACTTCAAATTTGACAACACAGTGAAAATATGTTCTTTTAATATATTTCTTGGGGAGCTTTCGGCTTCGGTTGACGTCACTTGGACTTGGTGGAACCATCACCGAAACTTATGTATGGAAGGAGGAAACTTTTGCATTGACATAATACTGATACATGCATGGCACATTGAATAGCCCAGGGAAAAATAACTTAAAATATAAAAACACCCAGAAAAAATCCCCCCCCTTCGATTTAGATGCTTATAAGGGAAAATTCCCCCTGATTTTGACCACTAAACCGTGAAAAAAGATTCTGCCCCCTCCCCCGAATCTGACCCTTAAACGGAAAAAAGGTCCCCCTCTATTTTGTTCCTTAAAGGGTGGGGGGGTTTCCACTCACTTTAGACCCCTAAAAGAGAACGGGTTACCTCGCTTTTGACTTGTAGGGCACATATAAACATTATTACTCTCTCTCCCCTAATTTGATGTTGCGTTGCTGCCCAACCCTCTTCCACAGGCTGGTGGCTGATGACTCTCACTGTCACTCTCCCTATGAAGTTACTGTTGCTGCCCAGCTCCCTTCCACAGTTTTGTGAAAATAATTAAACCAAATCTGTTTATTACATATAAATGAAAACTATGATTCTTGGAATTATGTCTATCGGGCGGTTTTAAGTTAGTAAATGTATATAGCAGGCTGCCTGTATTCGTGAGACAATTGACTGAAAAAGAAAAAAAAAATCCTCTCTTTCTCTTCCCTCTCTGTACAAGTAGTTCAGGTCTGTTTCTCTCTTCCCACCCCCTTATTAAACTGCCAAAACTTTCACTTAAATCATTTCATACAAGCAGCCGGTCTTTTCTGTCTCCTATCAAGTTTAATTATTTTGCAATATGAAATAAAAATATTTTGAGACAATGAACACAAATTCATAAGTAAAAGCCCGAAAAAAAACCCATAAAATTTACTTTAAATCAACAACATATGAACCAGTTTATTTTAAAATGAAATTATTTTTGTGGGCTTGATTTTTTTTAAAAACAGCCTTTTAAATTTAAAAAAAACTTAATCCTTTTTCAAAAATGTTTAGAATTAAAAATGTAACACTTTAACAAAGGAAGAAAGAGTGGGCAAAAAAGAAAGGTAGTTTAATAACAGGGTTGAAAGATAGACACAGAGAGAAAGAAAGGAACCAAATTGAATCGTTATATGTTAAGAAGGGAGTGTGGAAGACAGTAATGGAAAAGAAAAGCAGTTTAATAATTCACTCTTTCTTTGTGTAACAGCATCTGTGACGTATCATTAGGTGTGTCTCATTATTTTCACAATTTATCTTTCTTTCTCCCCTCTATTCCACTTCTTTTTTTTTTCACCATAACGATGGACATTTCGAATATTAATGTAAGGTGATCGTGGCAGTTACCGACAGTCGATAATAGGAGATGATACAAGGTTAGATACTACTTTGTCATTGCGACCGAGCAGAAAGTGCGGTGGCTCTTATCAAATGTATTGGTCACAGAACTTCCCCATATCTTGGAAACTATTAAAGATAAAAGCATGCAGTTTTTACCATTCGATAACACATCATTTGAAGATTCATTTAGATCAGGGATCATTTATCAATAAATAAACCATGAGCCAAATAAATGCCATAAAAAAAAATTGAAACATGGAAATTATCAATTTAAATACATCTAGTTATATTTTGCATCAAATCAATGAATATGGCATACTAAAAGGTTATTTGTGCTTAACCAAGGATGCCAATTAGTAATCAAATAACTCAATTTAGTCGTAATTAATTTCAATCAAAATAAAAAGTAAGTAAGTATCCTAATATTTGCTTGCTGGCCGGTCAAAATCCCTTTGGGGGCCATATCTGGCCTGCGGGCCGTGGGTTGCCTACCCCTTATTTAGATTTTTAAAAAGCGACCCGTCCCGATCATCACACTTTCTGAAGTTTAATAACTCTGAAACTAATGAACGGTTTTCACCAATCGATAGCAAATTCTTTTAAAATTTATCACATATGCAACATGTGTTGTTGTTCGTAGTAGCTGAGGAATTATGGTGTTTTTTCTGAAGCGAGTCATTCTTGGTTTCCCTTGCTTTGATGGATGTAAAATATGATAGCTAGACACATCATAGAGACAATGTTATTTTACAACCGTACAAGCAAGGAGATATGATAAACTTACTTTTTTTGCCATTATTTTACCTTGAAAATCTATAAGACATAACACAAAAAAGAAAATGTAGAGTGTAACTTTTTTATATTGTATTTTAAAGCCGAAATTTGGTTAAAAGAACTAAAAGCAATTTGGTCAAACTCAAGTCCAAGTGGGAGTTGACTTTGTTTTGCCCCCAGAACAAGAACAAGAACAATTCCCTACCGTTATTTGAAATCACAACCAGGTGATTGCTAAGTTGCTCTCTTACCAACTAAGCCAAGCTGACAAGTCTCATATATCTACAAATTTATTGCAACTGAATAAAAGGCGATGTCACTCTTAACAAATGTATTGTAAATGTAGGTGATCGTGGCTGTTACCAACGGAGTCGATAGCCTATTAATTAAGAGGAGATGATACAAGGTTAGATACTACTTTGTCATTGCGACCGAGCAGAAAGCGAGGTCGCTCTTATCAAATATATTGGTCACAGAACTGACCCATATCTCCGAAACTATTAAAGTTAGAAGCTTGTGGTTTTTACCATTCCATAACATGTCTTTTGAATATTCATTTAGATTTTTTTTAAACAACGTGGCCCGGCCTGGCAATGGACTATTATTAAATTTTGGAGCGGATCCTGCAATTTTCTCCACCGCTACATCGTAGCTATATATCCACACAACATAAATTCTGCAAAAGATCTAAATGAATTTAAAAGTTTCTGGTCTTTAGAAGTGAAATAAAGCAAACATATTTAACTTTGATTTAAATTAATTGTCATTAATTTGACTGTTAGCCGTGACCGCCTAGAGATTAGGACATCGACACAGTGGCTGTGATAACCATGTTCGAATCCTGATCACGGCAAGACATTTTTTTATTCTTTTTTTGCTATTATTTTTTTATCTTTGCCAATGATGTTGATAGTGATATATGTATTCACCCGGGTTTGTCCGTCTTTCCATTTGTCACAAAATATTCCCACAACTTCTCAATGAATTTCAATGGAATTTTGTGGAAAGTTGTGCAATAATGTAAGGAAGAAGTTATTAAATTTTGCTGCAGATCCAGCAATTCTTTTTGGAGATGTATATTTATATATGTACAATTGCAAATTGCCAAAATTGGTAGGGGGCTTGAAAAATGGAATAGATGAAATTAGTTTCTTACATTGTATGAACAAACCTTTTATTTTTGCATTTAGTATGGATAGAATCTCATTGATTTATTTGATATTTGATACATACTTGTAGAATAAACAATTGAATTTTAACTATATAATTGTATTTATATTGTCTATAAAATATCATTTTTAGAACTATTTTTAATCTCAGTATTTGTATTTAATGTGTTATAAAATTTCTAAATATTGAAAGATGTTCTTGTTTGATTGTTCCCAAATAATTTTTGAATTATTATTTACAGGTATTTTTTATTTCCTTTTTATTATTGAAATTGTATTTTTTTGTATACTTTTCTGATCATGATTTTATTGATGTTTGTTGTTTTTATTTTGCAACAGAAATGGTATGGTCTATTCATTCATTCTTAACAATTTATTACATTGTTATATTTGTAACAAATAATTTATTGCTGATCCCTCTCTTTCTGGATGTCTGGTGTAAATCAATACATAATTAACAACATTAGTAGTATCAACTAAAGAGCTTTAAATATAAGTTATGGGATTTGAATTTTATTTAATACACTCATATACAGTAGGAGCCGTTTATTATGATCACTTTGTGACCAGGTCTTTTAGATAACAAACTAAAAACTGTTTGGATAATTGACATTTAAAAAAAAAAAACCCCAAAAAACCTTGAATTAGAAGCACTCTCCCATACATATATTTTTCACCTCCTTGTCCTTATAAAGGTCTTCAGATTTTGTTAAAAGGGAAAATATATACAAAAGTGTAGCATGTCAACAAAGTTTAAAAAAATAATAATAAACTGACAATTAACTATGAAAAGGAAAAGTCTTTTCAATTTCAGTGTTCTAGACATTATAAAATATTAAAATTCTAAAACTTCAAAATTTAAAAAAAAACTTAAAATTTTAAAATTAACATTTTTATGTATTTAGTTCCACCTTGTGTATTGGTGTATGCCTTCTGATGTAAATGTTATGGTTGTTTAGGCCATTTTCAACACCAATTGATTGTAATTCAGCTGTGTATCAGTCATAATACTGTGAAACTTGTTTTGCAAGTATACAAAAATGTTTTTATTCATAACAATAGTTTTGTTTGTAAAAGGAAGCCTTTTAAAAAGTCTGGCATAAATAGCTGTAATAATTGGAGTTTGATAATATAATTTGACATTAATTATATAAGTTTATTTTGTTAATTATCACTGCTTATGAAGTCTATAGTATTATTTGCATAAGTTAGAACATTTGGATACATTAAAATTACACAGGAGTAGTTTTGTGCAGGATTAATGTAAAAAGATCATATCTAGTTCTTCTTATGGGTTTTGTAAGAAGCATTTAGTTTAGTATTGATCCACCCTCATACATTATATTAAATCTCTTAAGGCATTTCTGTGGTTATCATTTGATATCATATCATAGATATTTTTTCCTATTATTTTAAGTAGACGAGAAAGTATTGAGAATTAGAGGGTCAAAAGTGCAAATTTTCAGATTACACTGCAGTCAACATTTAATTTAATCAAAACAAGGATGTAATATAGAATTCAAACCCCAAGTGAAATTTAGACCCACTTAACTACATAAGAGATGTAGTTAAGTGGGTCTAAATTTCACATTTCATCCTTGTTTTGATCAAATTAAATTAAATTTTGATTACGGTATAATCTGGAACTTTTGACTTCAATCAATTTTGGGGTCCGGATAACTACATTTGATCTGAATTAGAAATCTATTTGCATTTTTACTCTTAATCCTATGAATATTGAAAAACATTATTTAATCATAGTCTCATAAAATATTTACTATCAGATGAAAATAAAATAATATTGCACATATGATTTAGAACATGGATTGTTTGTATTGTTCTGCTGTACACTATAGAAAAATATTAGTTGATCAAAAGGAAAAATTGCTAAAATATTTTAAAACAATATTAGGAACCCATTTCTGATATGGTTGTTTATGATAAATACACAGGAATTAATTATACTTCCTATAAGTATGCAAATTGTGTGAACCAACTATGCTTGTACATTTTTGTGAATTGGTTTATAGAGAGATTCTTCAACTAATTTGTAATGAGTCAAGTATGAGTTATTTATAATTACTTAAATAAATGTAATGACTTCTTTATTGAGTTAGATTTTAAACTTTTGTCTGAAGATGAGAGCTGCTCTTTGAAAGTAATAATATGAAAACGAATGCCAGTAAACTTAATAGTTGTAAAAATGAACAAAAGATAGCAGAACTAAAACAAAACTTCATACAAGGGACTGGAGGAAATCCAGTTGGTTGATGAGAAAAGTATGAGCAAAAACAAGGGAAAAAAAGCCCTGAAAGCTATACAGAGTAATTATATAGCAGTCATACAAATTAAAAATATTCTAATTTTAATTGGTATATATTATTAATCAAAGGGCAATAGCATTCCATCTCCCAAGTGTTGATTTTCATTTTAATAATGTGGTTATGCATCTCTTTATTTTTTTAAATTTTAACATATGTAGGAAAATCAATAATGGTGAAAAAAGCATTTGTTTTACACAACGAATATATTTATTTTTCAACATAATCTTATTCCTTGTTGATGCACTTAATTCAGTGATGAATATTAATCACACTGAAGGAACATTATACAGTGAAAATTTCAGATCAAAATCCAGCTAATAGCTACGTGTCAAGCTATTGATCCACCCTCATACATTAGCATTTATACATCTGAAGAGAAAGAGAAGATGCAATATGTACACCTGTCTATGAGAGTTAGTCTATAGCCTGACACAAATATTAGCTGAATTTTTATCTGAAATATTCAATCTGTGATTTTTTTTATCATTAGGCTATGGATTTATTGAGATACCTCTATGACACTGTTTCAATATATGTATATTGAAATGGTGTCATAGAGAGCATTTCATCTCATTAACTTGGATATTTGTCTGTTATTTATCCATATAAAAAGTATTTCACTAAATACAACCAATAAACTATAAAAATGAAAAATACTTTCAGTTTCAGTGTTCTAGACGTTATAAAATATTAAAATTCTAAAACTTCAAAATTTTAAAAACCTTAAAATTCTAATGAATGTAGTTCTTTCTGCCTTGTGTATTGGATTGATGTATGCCTTTTGATGGATGTACATGTTACGGCTGTTTAGGCCATTTTCAACATCCTGATTGCCCGATCTTCACTTCACACTCTTTGTCAATTTATTATTTTGGTGTTGTTACTTTCAACATTTTTGCTTAGAAAAAAATCAAAAACAGGGTTGTGTATGTATGTGTTTTTTAATGTGGGAAATATCTACTCTAATAATGAACAGTATGATTTTTTTTGGTTTGCTGAACATAACACTGAACTCTTCCACTGAGGGGTTAGAATTTTGCTGAAAAAAAATACTTTCTACCCACCGTTTCAAACTATGCATTCTTCCCAGTAAATTAATTTAGTATTTTCTTTTCTTTAAATTCAATTCTAAGCAGGTTTGATTCTCATCAGATCTTGCAGTATAGATGGTCTGAAACCAACTCAATATCTACTCTAATAATTAACAGTGTGACTTTCTTGGTTCGTTGTCCGTAACACTGAACTCTACCACTGGGAGGTTAAAATTTTGCCAGCACATGCTAAGTTAATATACTTAGATATTGAGCAGTGTGACCTTTTTGTTTTTCTGTCCATAACACTGGACTCTTCCACATAGGTGTAACATTTTTTATATAGTGACTATATAAATTATATGGCTATTGTATATCAGCAAATATGTGTCATGACCTAAGCAATTTCAACTAGCTTACTTGTAAAATTTGTTTTGACCAGGAATATAGTGTCTATATAAACTATATGCCTATTGTAAATCAACGAATATATGTCATGAACATTGAATCAAATATTTCAGATGTGCATACTTCTGGCTTTCAAATATGTACTCTAATAATTAACAGTGTGATTTTCTTGGATCGCCGTCCATAACACTGAAATCTACCACTTGGGGTGGGGGTTTAAAATTTTCTTGGTTTGCTGTCCGTAATTCAGCAATTTTTTTTTTTTTTTTTTTTTTTTTTTTTTTTTTTTTTGCTAGTGTTGACTTTTAAAATTCAATCTGCTGTCTTTGTCATGTGTATGTAATTATCTTGCAACCACTTATTCTCGATGAGTCCGCTGTTTTTACTGTTTACACGTCTCTGGCAACCTACCCATGATTACACCAATGTCCTTACTATTCTCTCTGGGAATAAACATTTAATTTGCTGCTCGCTTTTCTGCTGTGCACTTTGATTACTGAAAGGGGGTGAACTTGGGTCAATCTGCATTGTCATGATTAGGCTGTCTCTCTTTTGTAAGCTGTCAGGTAAGAGATATGTGTGCTTTAGTTGACAGGCAATTCAGGTTTCATCGCTGTAGGCATGGGAAAATTATTTTGTTTCTAGAGCGAATTTGAAGAGAAGAGGATGCAGGCTTTCTGGATTTGGAACGTGATATATACATTGGAGAAGATTATGAGAAAGTTGATATGCTTTGGATTCTTGGGGGTTTACTGTGGTTAGAATAATTGTTATTGGCTGTCATCATACGGTGTCCAGTGGCATAGCAAAAGGGGAGGGGGGTGACAGAGGGCAGTCACCTCCAGGCACAAAAAAATGTTGTAAAACTGTACAGTTCTTGATTATTAAAACTCAGTTTTATTTAATAACAACGTTTCAGAAGTAATCGTGGGGAATAAAGAATTTTAAAATATACAAATTAAGATTTTTTTTTTTTTTATAAATCTTTTAATAATTTTTGAGCAAATATTTTTTTTTTCACAACCGCAATGTCTACAATATATTTAAAAAAAGAATCCTGGAATAAAAGTCACAGGAACAAAAGTCATCATGTAGCGTTACCCTGACAAACGTAATAGGAAGAAAAGTCACAACTTTAGTTTTCTGGGTAGGGAAAAAATCATAGGAACATTTTTTTTTTTTAATAAAATAAGTAATATTTTAATTTATTTAGTAATAACGTAAGAAATATTTGAATAAAATAAGTATGTTATATTGTGACTTTATTTTAGGCCTATGTAAGGTGGTATTTATTGTCATTAAGTGGGTAATGAGTCCCAAAATAAATAATCGAAACATTTTAGGAGTGGGGGTGTCAAAGTTATCTTTGCCCTCGGGTGCTGAGAATCCTTGCTACGCCACTGAAGGTTTCTGACTATTTTACTATGAGATGACATTTAAACTATTTATAATGATGTGATTAACTAGGAAGTACAAAAGTGTTGCCTAGAAATTATTAAAAGAAAAAAAAAGAAAGAAAATTCAAACAGTTGATGGTAAAATATTGAAAAGTATAGGAAAAAGGTAATCTACATTTTTTGTTACTGTTTTAGTCTATGAATCAGAATTCATAGCAAATACATGAACTTCAGTAAAACCAATGTCATGTGCAACAAATATGTTGAGGACAACGATCAAAATCGAAAATGCAGAGCTAAAGAAAGTAGATCACTCACTACATCTACCTGAGAGAACGAATATCCATGAAATTCTCAAAAGAAGAAGAAAGCGAGTGAAGAATCAACCTAGGTTGACAGGCTTTCGGTAGAGCAAGCTCAACATTCAAAAATAAGAAGATCCCATTAGTTTTGAAAAGAAGGGTCTGCAATCAATCCATCCTCCCGATAGTCACCTATGGAGCTGAAACATGGAACCTAACTAAAAGATTGGCTCTCAAACTAAGAACCATGCAACGTGCACAAGAAAGGATCATGTTTGGCGTCACATGGAGGGATCACAAGACAACACAGTATATTAGAGAAAAAACAGGAGTCAGAGATATCATAGACTCCATTAGAAAACTCAAATGGCAATGGGCAGGCCATGTTGCTAGAATGTCAGGCAACCGCTGAACATCACGACTCAAAACATGGATCCCCAGAGATCATATGCGGAATTGTCGCCGGCAGAAAATAAGATGGCATAACAATTTAGACAGGTTCAGGAGATATTGGTGACGTGCCGCCCTCAATACAGAGAAATCTTGGGGAAGGTCTACGTCCAATGATGGACGTTAAAAGGCTGACAACGACGATGATGATGATGATAACTGTTAGTCTTTGGTTTTGGTAATGAATGATAACAAGCCTCACCTATATGGCACTTGGCTTTCAGTTTGAACCTACTTTATAATTTGGGATTTTCCTCTAATTTCACTGATTATTTTATTTTTTTGTATTTTTAAAAACGGGTGGTGATAGTTAAAAAAAAGTACAAAAAATGCAAATTACAATTCACGTTTGATTGAAAACTATGCAAATAGCTAAAAACTTAATCGTGAGAGATAGCCATCATTTTCATTTTATTTAAAAATGAAAAATTCCAATAATTAAAAAAGAATATATCATGAAATATATTACTGATAAATAATAATTATCCATAGGCGTCATTACCAGCTCATGTATTTCTGATACATTACGTATTTTCTCTAAACGTGCGTTACGAACACGTGTTACCGTTTGCATATTTTGATGTTTGTATGTCAGTTAAGTTTTAAATATGCGATGCGTGGAAGTGGTTGGCAAGAATAATTACAAAACATAGTTCTAAAACTTCTTCTTTTGTCAACACGTGCATAATAGGTATGTTGTTAGTTAACATAGGTAACACTTTTTAAATGTTGCAGTTCCACTCCACCGCCTCTTTCACATATGTGTGTGTATACCAAGCCGACAGCAGCTGCAACTAAGAGTGTTTGAAATGTAGCACCACCCTCACTTTTCATCTCCCTCTCTATGTTCCTTTGTGCATTTCTCTTCCCCTCTCTCATTCTGGCTCTTTTCGCATAGAGAAGACCTGTTGATTTTCACTTTTTAGTAGCATTTTCCAAATGGATTAGTTGTGCGTAGGGAAGGCGCACGGATAGTAAGAAGCACACACGCACGTTGATATTTCTCTCCCCCCATCTGTTCTATTAAGTCGTTTTTCACGGGAAAATAAGACAGAAAAAAAACAATTGTAGCTTTCTCCCGCATTTCGAGGTTTGGATATGGGAAAATTTAAAACAATTACCAACGTTTTACGCACGTTTCGGCATAAACGGGAATCTGGTACCACTCGTAAGTAACTTCTTTTCTCTCTCGATTCAGTTTCTCGTGGAAATCATGAAAGGCATTCAAAACGTGCACAAAAAAGTATTAGAAAGCTGTTGATCATTTTATTTTTCCTTTTTACGTTTTTGTCTTATCCGATCAGATGATTCTTACTTCGTTTTTTGGTTGAGATTGATTTTAAAAAATCAACGACAGTTTTCAAATAAAAATACAAGCGCATGTGTATTTTAGAACTAACTTCGCTTTAACGAATGTTTTTTTCCTTGATTTAAAATTATTTGTTTTAATAATACAACTTTTTGCTAATTTTCTATCGTCCCTATACCTCGACGTTTTGGCTCTAGTCGTTTGTTTGTGTAGTTTAGTAGTTTTTCCTCTACTACTTTAACCATCTGTGTACATTTGAAAAAGTAAATAAATAATCTTGTCACCGCCCTCCCTTTTTGACAAGCTCTTCTTCGTGTCTGAAATAAATCAATAACAGATATTTTAAAGTTTTTTTTTGTTTTTCTTTTGAATCAATTTAGAATTTTAACATTTTCATTTTGCGTTTTATTTGCTATCTTTTCGATTTATTTAAGTTAACGATTGTTTTCTTTTTTGATCAGATCAATTTATTCGCGAGAAATAAAAATAAAAAATCTACTTAGCATGCCAGGATTTATTTTTGAAAATGTTTCTAAAAAAGTAAAAAGATCTTTTCTTTTTTTCAAATTCTCAAATCTTTTAAAAGAAAATGAGACAGCTTTTTTTTATATAAAAATAGAAAAGAAAATTGTATTAATAAAATAAAAGTAAACAACTAAACATTAAATATTTCTGGTAAAAAAAAACTTCGATTAATTAATTCAGTAAAGAAAGCCTAATTCTTTTCTTCTCTTCTTCTTATGTCCTTGTTTTTAACTTATAATAATTTGATAATTCAGTTGTCTAAGGTTACTTGGTATCGCTTTAGACCTTACGTCCGGAGGAAATAACGTACAGATTTTTGAACACGTTTTTAAAGTCGACCACTGAAATTAACAACAATAACACCGGAAAAAAGGAAAGTTGTTTAAAATAAATTTAGGAGTTTTGTTTCTCTCTTCTCATTCTTTTTATAAATGATATTTTAGTATAGAAGTGGTAGAATTAGAACGTTTTCTTTATTTAGTCCAAAGTAACGTCTTAGCCCTTTTTGAACCCCGCGGGCCTACGGATATGACATCCGTAGGCCCGTAATCTCCGGTGGAATGTTGTGATCCCGTCCCCCTGCCTCTCCCAATTCTATTTCCCAACCGCTTTTACAAGACCCCCCTGAAGAACTTCCACCTTTATTTTCTCTTGTGTATTCAAAGTTCATTACATTTTTAATTATACGTTTTTTTGTTACTATATTCAATAATTTGATAATTAAAAAAGAAAACCGTCTCAGAATTTAATTAGATGAAAGAAACTAAAAGATCGTTTTCTCTAAGTTGGAGTGTACTCGTTAGTCGTTGGTGATGTTGTCATTACGTTGTTTTTAGATGCGCTACGCTTCTCTAGCAGCGATAGATGTCATTGACTGACTGACAAGTCGACATATCAAGATATCGAACGTAATTTTTTAATGAAGTAATAAAAGAATATTTGTTTGTTCTTATTTATGCAAATTCTCGAAATCAAACTGTGACGTAAGGTTGCGTTCGTGTTTTAAGGAGCTTAAGACAACGCGGTGTTTATTTTTTTAAAAACATTTAGCTGAACTCGTGTTTAAATAGCGCATCCATGGTCTGACTTGTTTTGATTCGTGGCCAGATTTAAACTTGTTTGTTGTTTACGTAATAAAACCCTTTTAAAGTAAAAGATAATGGTTCTTCGTTTGGTGTCACATAATCTATTTTTGTTGTTTGTGCAAGGAAATCTACCTTAATGCCACTGGGGTATAAATTATTTGGTATAGCATTAGCACGTCTTGTAGACGTGAATTAAAAGTAAAAATACATCTCCATCATGACGACGTTGATCATAAAACCTTTTTTTTTTTTTTAAAGAAAAGGTGAGATAATCTCTTTAATAATATAGATTTTTTTCTGTAGTTCTGGTTAGATTAGCAATAATAAAACAATAATCATTTAACAAAGAAATTAATGAATAAGAAAAAGAAAAGTATGATATCATTGGAAAGAGGCTTGCACTAATAGCTGAGCTGATGAGAATGTGTCAGCTACTTATGTATCTGGTTAACCAGGTTATCTATGAAATTAAGTAATATAGAGAATACATTTCAATTATGAAATAATGATTGAAAACAATCATGCTAAAAAGATTATATTTAATTCTTCAGATCATAATCACAAAAATAATTCACTAACTTTTCATAAGCAAAGAGAAATTATTTATGTAAACTTTAAAAAATATTTTAAAGACATTTCATAAAAATGTTATGCTGATCACAAATCAGTTTATTTCTAATATTATTTGTTCATGTCTAGTTAAATCCGACGGACAAGGAACATCTCGTTCATTTTTTATTAAATCTTTCTTGTTTCCGTACAAGAGAATGTGTGTTTGGATCCATGGAGTATAGGGCTTGTCCAAAAGTGTTGTACCAAGTGCTTTTAGCCATTTTCAAGGTTTTGATGATTGGTTTAGCGTGTTAATGTGATGTTTTGAGTGTATTCTAAGTTGGGAGGGGTTTCAGTTGGAAAATACATTTAAAACTCCCTGACCTTGGCCAAAGAAGATTTTATTAAGTGTAGGATTCCGCTTTTTAATGACTAAGGCTTTGAGTATTTTTCTGCAATTCTCCTTGTATAATATACAAGTGTTGTTTATAAGGATTTCACGTATAGGGGTTTCAAAATGAATGAAATATAAATGAAGGATTGCTGCCCAAATATACATTTTAATATTACGTGCACACATTTATTTATTTTTCTTGTATGAAAATGTCATTTCAGCTGGTTAAATATCTTTTTGACTGACTGAGGGACAGATACAACTTTTTGATATTCTTAGTAAGCAAAGCTTAGTTTTGGCACAAGGCCACAAGTATGGGCACCCAGTGAGGATCAAACTCGCTACACAGTAGTAATGATAAACTAGATTAGCTTGCTAACCATTACCCTATAGTGAGGCACCCTTGATAATATTAGTTTAGCATGCATCTCTCTCTCTCTCTGTGAGTGAAAGAGATAATCTTTATAAAATTAAATTAGAACAGTGAATTTTTCTCTGCAATAACCTTGCTATTTCTTTAACCTTTGTTGTTTTTCTTTTAGCAAGAGCTTGGGAAAGGCTATTCCTGTTCAATTTTATCAATGAAAATCACTATTTAGCTAATGATGAATATTTTATTTGTTTGCCATTCTTATGGCAAGAAATAAAAAAAATATTCATCATTAGCCAAATAGTGAGCATAAGTTCAGTCAAAATGTCTTTTAGGTCAAAGGATTATTTATTTTTATGTTAGTGATAAAATAACTTCATATTTCTGGTTTAGCCATTTATATAGGGTGTCACAGAAGTAACTCCTGATTTGTCCAAAAATTAATGCCAGTTTGCTATGGGAAGCAACTATTACATTATTATTAAATTACTATTAAAAGCAACTTTTAATAGTGGCTTCCCTTAGATAGAACTGGCATTAGTTTGGGGACAAATTGGGCATTACTCATGGGACACCCTATTTGCTAAAGAGGAATCAAACAAAAACCTAAAAGATAGAATAGTTTATCTCTCTGTTATTTTACTTATGGCTGGCTGTCTATCATTCGGTGACATCAAGTTCTTCATAAGAAGAAATAATTTGTAAAAAAAACAGTTTATTTTTGGTTAGTAAAGAGGTTGCAAAAACCATAAGATACTTGACAGTAAAAAAAATCTTAAAAGTATAAAGGTCCCCCTGCAGAAAAAGGTTGAAATAGAGAGAGGGTGTGCCGATTAGTTATTAGGACCATTAACTCTGAGATACTCGATTTTATTTTCAAATTTTTTTTATTCAAACCATAAAATTCTTAAAATTGTTATTTTCAGTAATTGGGTGCCCAAGAACCTGTATAACAATTTTCATTCTAATCAGTTCAGCTCTAAAGTTCAATATTTTTTGCATCTTGATATATGGTTATTTACATATAAAATGTAAACAAATAATTGGATCGATCATAACTCACCATTTTTCAATTTGTATATTGATAAACATTATAGCCAAATTTCAGCAAAATCAAGATTTGAGAAATTTTCCCAATTGTAAAGAAAAACGTTTTTACTTATAAACTGTAAACAAACAATTGGATTGGCCATAACTCACCATCCTCCAGGTAGAATCTCTCCACAAACTTACATACAAAATTTCATTGAAATATATTACGGAATAACAAAGTTATCCAATTGAGAAAAAGGATAAAACGACAACAACAACGACAGACACCCATAGTGAATGGTAGTCCCTGGCTTTTTTCCCGCCTGGGGACAAAATGATCAGGGCCTAGGGAATATTGATATTTATATACTCTATTTGGGCACCCATTTCTATTGACTGGATATGACCTTGCTTAACCCTTTCATTGAATGGGAAATAATATTATCATGCTTTTAATATGGTTTAGTTGTGTTGATACAGTTTGCTGCATATATTGTGGATTTTTAAAAACTATTTCTCTTATTTTCAATGTTTATTTACACAAAATAATACTCAGATTAATAATGTCTCTTGAAAAAAAAAATTCAGATGACATTTTTTTCTTTAATATAAAATTATTTCCTTTCCCTTTAATATATCCTGGTTCATTTATTAAATCCAAGTTAGATTATTTATGTTCTAATAATTGTATGCTTGCTGGCTCTATTGAGGCTGCTACATGTGATATGTATCAGTGTTTTGAAGTCCTACTGGTATCATATAGCTATCTGAGAGATGACTCTCCCAAAATGTCCATAAAGCAATGCGTAGATATCATTTTTGCCTCATAATAAATACTGACGTAGGTAGATTTAAATCATCATTTCATAGAATTTACTTGGGAAGCTGTGGCCTACTTTACAATAGATTTTCGGTTGACTGTCGTATTGCTTACCTAGGTGTCATATTCTAAAACTCTCTGAACATGATACTGATATATTTCTATGATAATTTAAAAAAAAAATTTATCTTTGAAGAAAGCTTAGTATTCAGAAATATTTGACACATTCAATAAACAGAAATATATACTCTTATTTTATGTCATTTCTTTTTGACTGTACAGACGTAGACAAAGAGACAATTTTGTCCACTTGTCTATTAGAGGCAAGAAAATCAGCAAGTATACTGAAGCTGTTACCCTTGCTCACTCCCTCGTCATTGAAAGTAACTTGTTGTTGAAGAGATTTAATAATTGTATATATCACCTTGATTTCGATGAGATAATAAGAGCTTTGATATTGTATATTTTACAAGCACAAGGCTGACACATAGGAAGAGCATAATTCCATTGACTATGCTGAACCTCATCAATCACCATTGATGGAGCTATTTAACCTTCAGTCACCTTGCTGTGCTACTGAACAATATGAGTGGCAGTGCGTAAGTGCCCAACGAACCATTTTCAAATATTTTCGTTATTTTTAGAGCTACCATGCTCATTTTTTTTATTTTGAAGCTTGAACATTCTATGAATCATAATGAAGTCCAATCTTCAAAATAAAAAAAAATGAGCATTGTAGCTCTAAAAATAACGAAAATATCAACTTTTTAAAAATAGTTTGTTGGACACTTATCATGTGTGGCCACTCCTATATGGGAAGAAAATTAATAACAACATGAGTCATGGTTATTATCTAGAACTTTTTCCATGAATCGTTAGGACTAATATTCTCATCCTTATTGGTTTCATCACTAAGTTTCACCCAAAGCATTTCTTTGTTTTTGTCTCCTCAGTTTTATCATTAATCCAGTAGAAGGTTCCTTCTATTTTGGATCTGGGTGTCAGAGATTCTTGCAGGCAGAATTAATTTTTTTTTTCTTTTTGTAGACTAAAAACAAAAGCATTGTGATAAAACCAATAACAGTGAGAATATTAGTCGTAACAACTCATGGAATAATGATTAATGACTTATCTCAGAATTTCAGACAGTATTTATATGAAACTTAGTCAATATTCTTAATCTCTGTAGCTATGAAGAATTTTAGCAACAAATAAAAGAAATTGCAATATTGCTTATAATAAACTATGAAAATGAAAAATACTTTCAGTTTTAGTTTTCTAGACATTATAAAATATTAAAACTTCAAAATTCTTAAAATTCTAATGAACGTAGTTCCACCTTGTGTATTGGATTGATGTATTTCAATTTCAGTGTTCTAGACGTTATAAAGATAGATCGCTTTGCAGCCTTTTGGCTAAGATCAAAGTGTAGTATTTGTTCTTCGAAACTGCCATGGCCTCGAAGTTCAGAGAACCATGGCCCTTTGGGGGTCCTTGTGGCATGCTCGGGTATCGTCCTGGGAGAAGTTGCACAGGATATCTTAGCAAGCAGGTCGGGGGGCAATCACCATTAGCATGCTCAGGATTCGTCCTGAGAAGCTTTTTGGACCAACACCCCCCCCCACCCCCTTATCCACCTCAAGTCTCTAGTCACGCGGACACGTGCACCCCCCTCCCCTACTGAATTTGGCACTAAATGACCCACCAAAGGTCAATGTGCTGTTAAAACAAAAAAGAAAAGAAAGAAGACGTTATAAAATATTAAAATTCTAAAACTTCAAAATTCTTAAAATTCTAACGTTCCACCTTGTGTATTGGATTGATGTATGCCATCTGATGGATGTACACATATGGCTGTTTAGGCCATTTTCAACATCCTGATTGCCATATATTGCATAATTATTAAATGTTAAGTTGAATATATTTGAGATGAAAATTTTAAAATTTTAATCGGTGGAATTTTCTCTCTAAAATTCTTGAATCTCTAAATTGATGAAAAATTTATATATTCAAAAGTTAAACCTATGTCTTACAAAAACTTTTCTTTAAAAAAAAAAAAAAAAAATCAAATCCTCTTTAGTAAAATGAGTTAATTTTTTTTCTTGAGCTAAGGCAAGTCTGGCTCTAGGCTACATACTTGCAGCCTTTACGATCAAATTCACTATCACTGGTTTTGATTTACTTGGGCGTAACTAAGTTTGGTACAAGTCTGCATATTCCTTTTGAGAATGGTTTGTGTTGATACATTTTCTTGTATGAAAGGCTGCTCAACATTTGTGTGGGTGTAATTTTTAATCTGTTCATGTTTTTTATATAGCATTTAAAAAATTCTTTCAGCAATATTTTGTGGGAGTTAAAGAAAATAAATATCAAAGGCATTACAAATTTTTCAAAGTGTGTAAGAGTTATAATTCAAGCTATACAAGGTTTGTCTGGAAAGTATCCAGCCATTTTGAATATCTTGAGAACTGGTTGCTTGTCTTTGATGTAACGTGGCAACCAATCAGAAGGGACCTTACTCATGCGTGAAGAGACACTCTCCTGTGAGGTTACTCAGTTGGCAGTGGGATGCCACTGAGTGAACTTGTGTACTATGTGACTATCGCATTCATAATCACTGAGCGAGTTATTATTTTTTGCAAAACATCACATCACCCAGATCCCCTATAAGTCCAGACTTGGCTCTCTGTGACATCTGGCTTTTCCCAAAGAGATTTCAGACCATGGATGAGATTAAGGAGAACGTGACTAGGCAGCTAATGGCGATCATGAAAGAGGACTTTGTTTTGAAAAGTGGAAACGACGCTAGGATAAGTGTATGAGGTCCCAAGGGGAGTACTTTGAAGGAGACTAAGGTATCCCTAGGTAGGCTATTTTTTTTTGTTAATAAATAGCTGGATACTTTGTATACTATTAGAAGTGTTTCATTACTTATGTGAAATGAGGTATGTTATAATCATATAAACAGATCATTGTAAATTGTACTGAAGAAAAGAAAACCTTATACTTCCTTCAGGTCGTTTTCAAAGTTCTTCATTTTTAACATTTCTTGGTTTTGTAAAATAGTATTTTTTAAAAAAGTTTTATTAGTGGTCTCAAGATAAAAGAAATCTAAAATATGAGTTCCAGTAAAACCTGATCTTTAAAATGTTGCGTCAACTTTGTTTTTAGATGTTAATGAGCCTCATTATTTACAGTGGGTAAACTAGTTAATTGAAACTAGACAGCCAATTGACTACAGTAGCATAGTTTGTTCTTGTTGGATATTTTTCAACAATAGAACTCTTTATTAAAACTCAGGGGTATAAATGTTCACTAGTTTCTCTTATCTCCACTTCCTGTGTTCTGTACAACTTAAATTTGAGTATCACTGATGATACAGTTCATAAGAAATTCCTACCATAGCTTTATGTATAATCTTTCTTTGACTATTGGAATACAAGCAAAAAGACAACTACAGACAAAGACTCTTATTGTGATCATTTTTGGATAGGGTCTTTTAGATAAAAATAAAAGGCTGATAACATTACGCAAAGGCTATAAAAATTGGGACAATTTACATTCCTTGTTATAAATTTAACCCATAAGAACCCAGACCCATTTCTACTTGAAGGAACATTATGTGGGATTCTGGGTAGGCAAATTGACACACAGTCAAGTGACTGTATCAAGATGTTCAGTAGATGTCACTTAGTACACTTCACTAGTTAAAATCAAGGATAAAATATATTATATCAGAGACTGTGCAGATCAATTAAATTGTATGTGACACTGGTGTCACAGTGGGTTCTTATGGTTTTAAATTCATTGTTATAAACAACTTTGCATTATAAAAAATTAATATGAAATTTATCTTATAATTAAAAAAAAATTTTAATTAATTTTAAATAAAGCGTTTGGGACCGACAATAACCGTTTGATAACATTATTCGTGATTATAATAAACGGCGCCTTCAGTATTAATTTTATCTTCATGTGTACAAGAGGCATAAAAGTGTGTATTGGTGATATTAGTTATGCTCACACATTTGTTTGTAATGAAATGTCCCATTTGTATATATATATATATAAAACTTTTATGAGTGGTAACTCTGAAGTAAGGAGATTCTTTAAAAAATTGCTGACAGATGTTCTTGATTTAGATAATAATTGTAATAGCATCAATCATTACCATAAAATTGGTTCAAATTAGACTCCTTGACTATCCCACTTATGTAATGATAGCAGAAACTCACCAGCAATTACTTATGTATTTTACTACAAGGAAGAAAAAAAATTAAATAGCTACCATAACAGATTTGTACAAAAGGCTCTTTAGTTATTTATTTAAAGTCAAGGTGGAGTAGTATTGGAAGTTCTGTGAAGTATTAGAGTAAATTTAAAAAAATGTTTAAGTCTCCATCAATGAGTTTTAGCTTTTGGCTTTAGCTCTTGGTGTTACAGGGAGATAAAATGATTCTCCGTGGCTAATTATGCTTTCAGATATATGATTCACACAGTACGAAAACCAATTATGTCAGTTGATATTAAATTTAAAAAATATCTTTCAAGTTATAGAAGATTTAGATACTTCACTAAGATGTGAAGATGAATTTGCCTTTGATTATTTTATCACACTAACTGAAGCCCGTAACTTACTGATTCATAAAAATGCCTTATATCAATGCTCCAATCAGGGCTCCAGACTAACTTTTTTCACTAATGTTCCAGAACCGTCCCGGAAAACAATTTTAACTGTCCCGAAGGAAATGTAAACGGTCCCAAAATCAAAATGTTGTTTCTTTACTTTGTTATTACCATCTATAGTTAGTTGTTAGTAGCATAATAAAAACACCATTAAAAAGAAATAAATAATTGTCAAACTCCAGTCCAAACCTGGAGTTGACTTTGTTTTTCTACTGTAACAAAACAACAAGAACAATCCTCATCAAATTTTAAAAAAAAGAAAAGATATCTTCCCCAGATGCTTCCGGGATGGAAGTGATTTAAAAAAATTTTTTTTTTAAATCACTTTCGTCCAGGAGGCCTCCCAGGGAAGATATTTGTTTGTCCTGAACACAGGTTTACCGTTCCTCGGAACAACATTAATTTTGAGGCCTGGCTCCAATCTTGTCAAAATAATAATAGTTAAAATAATAGCATTTTCATTATTTGAAAAGATGTCAAGATTGGTGACTATTATTGTGCAGTGAATTGTTTGTGAGCAATTGCTGAAAGATTTTAGAACCAAGCCTAAAATTCTTATAACTTTTCAAATTCTCTTCATGTGGTTTTCAAGAGATGATTCAGCAGTGTTGACAGTCATGTGTGTAGAAAATCTGTTCACTATTGACCTTATCTTCCTGCTAGGTTGTTATATACAGTTCAGGATTTTATGTTTTGCTTGTACAGGCAATTCCTCTTGATATTGAGTGGGCTTGGCTTTTTGACTCAATTGTTACAAATGCCAGACAAGAAAGTATTTTATTTTCCTTTTAAATGGTATGGCCTCTTATCTTTTAACACATTCTTTATTGAGTCTTTCTCCCTCAGGTTTTGAGTCTTCCTTTCATGTCATTTCTACTTGATAAGAATTATTTTCATTTTGGTCATTCTTGGCTTCTGCATTGAATCCAATTAGTTTGCCTATTTTAAAAAAAATATTTTATTAATTTAGTTTTTTAGTTTTACTTAAGCAGCCAACTTCTGTTCTGGGTCACAAGATAGTTTTCTACATTAAAAAAATGTATGTTTTGCTTGTACAACCAATTCTTCTTGATAGTTAAATATCTAGTGTGGTAATGCACTTGATCCAACGCTTCCCCATAAATCACATAGGTTGAACATTATACAGTGAAAAATTCAGATCAAAATGGTGGGTTAGGGTTTTTGTGATGATGACTAACAAAAAAGACCAAGCATTTTGGGTCTTTTTTGGCAAGAAAACGAAAATGCATTTAATCTTTTGTTTTTTTATGGTGGGAACTAACGAAAAAGACACAAGAATTATAATCCAAAGCAGTGTATGATATATTCTGCCAGACATCAAATGTAATTATTCATTTAGTAAACTTTTATCACATGCAGCAGATAATTCCAATCTGCTATATCAGTGGAGTGTTTGAAAGACCAATACCATTTCTGTTGTCAGTGATGTGTGTATATAAATTGTATGATGTGGTGTTTGACTTGTAATTTGTATGAATTGCAGCAATATCAGGATGCTATCAAAACATACAAAGCTGGTAAACCTGTCAACTTTGAGGAACTGCCCACACCTCCAGGTATCTTTTCTTGGTTTTTCCTTCCATGGAAACGTAATTCCAGCATTTATTGCCATTTCTTTTGTTTTGAGACTTTTTACTGCAAAAAGTTAATGCACTCATTGTATTAAAACCTTGAAATTTAATAATTTTTTTTTTCTTTAGCTTCTTTTCGAAATTGGAGCTCTTATTATTGAAGTAGTATTTCACAGTAGCTAGTTTGCCACTTTTAAGAATTTAGTTTTGTATTGAGTGCCAAAAAAATGTTTGTTTGGTTAATTAAGTAATAAATAAAAGACATTTTTCTTTTTCTACATTAACTTTATTGAGCAACTGTGACAACGGTGCCGACCACGAGATCAAACCGAAGACCTCTGCCTAACCACAGCCGAAGAGACTTTGTGTGGCAGTGCTGTTAGAACATCCGGGCTTCCTGGTGATGGTTTGCTGCACCAGACACTTCATATACGGGCACTTGAATAATTTCTTAGCATGATATAAGTGGCTGATTATGAGGAGTGGAAACAATTCGCTTTTGGCTGCGGTCAGAAGAACGTTGTTGGTTTAGAGATTCGGGAGAAAACTGCATTTTCCGGTGTCGTGCAGAAAGAAGTTCTCTCCGAAGAGGTGTCCTGTGAAAGAGACTTTGTACCCTGTAGTCCTCCCGTTTTAAAGAGACCTTTCTACTACAGCAACATATTTAGCATTTTGTTCCGCCATCTTTCAAGCAAGTTTATAATTCTATCCCCCCCCAAACTTTTTTTTAATCAATTTGAGTGAAGACTGCTCTAGGTGCCTTTGGCAGTTTTCCAAAGACCAAAATAAATGGTAATCCAAAGGTGGATGAGTGAAAACTTCCCAGTCAAACTGTAACAATTTTTGCCTGGTCACCAAAGAAACCTGCAGTCTAGTGTTATCCTGATGGAATATTACGCCTTTTTTGTAACTAATTCTGGACGCTTTTTGTCCATTGCTGCCTTCGATTGGTCTAATTGGGAGCAGTACTTGTTTCGAATCAATTGTTTGCTTCTCTGAAAGGAGCACATAGTCGAGGTCTCCCTTCCGATCCCACTATATATACTGCATCGCCTTGTTTGGATGAAGACCTTTGGTGCAGTTAGTGGTGGTTCATTTTGCATGCCCCACAATCTCTTGCATTCCAGGGCGGCCTTTTGGCTAAGATCAAAGTGTAGTATCTGTTCTTCTGTGGCATTTGTCTCAGTGACAGGGATTTGGGATTTTCCCCCTCAAGTCTCTAGTCACGGGGACATGGGATACCCCCCCCTCCCCCCTACTAAATCCAGCACTAAATGACCCACCAAGGGTCGATGTGCCGTTAAACAAATCAATCTTGCATTCCACTTTGTTATAGCGTCCACTTATTCATCAACTGTCACAGTTTGTTATAAAAAAAGGAACATTTTCATTACATTTAAGTAGCCAATTGCATGCAGAATTACAGTCTTTTTGAATTAAGTTGTTTAAAACTAAAGCTACCAATGCCCTCTAACAACAAAAACAAAAAATCTTTTAGGCTACCCAATATAAAGGACTTTTAAAAAATGGTATACTAGGACCCAATCTAAGTAAAGAAGTGGGTGACATATTTTGACTCTAGTACTAATATTGTAGTTGTGTGTAAAAATCAAACAAGTACACATTTAGTTTACATCTGTTTTTTATTTATTTGTAATAGATATTTCAAGAAAGCTGTAAATATTTTGGTAGGACTTTCTACTCTATTAAGCTCAATATGGGATTTTTTTTGTTTTTGATAACCGTAAATGTCTCATTAAAATGGTAGAAAAAAGTACTAATGAGCAAATTAGGCAAAATGTATGTCTAAAGAAAGAAAAAAAAGACTTAAACCAACTTAATAATAAAAGTATTTATTCCAAGAACTGTTCAGACTATTGAACACATTATGTTGCTTTTATTGTTACCAAAATGTTTTGGCCGATCCATTTTACAGTCTTCTTCGGGTTTACAATCCATATAGAAAGAGAGGAGTCTCTTTTTTCCAGAAAAAGGCACACAGCCAATTCTTTTCTCAGCAACCTGTGTAACACACGTGATTCCATATTATACCTGTGGATACTCTTCAATTCTTTCCTTGCTGAGCAAAGAAAATGGAATGGAATCATATGTGTGGCTCACATTGCTGGAAATAAACTGAGCTGGTCAATATATTTACTGCCATTCTGGAAAAGGAGACTCCTCTCTTTTCCTACAGACTGTACAATAGAAGAAGACTGTAAAATAGATCATCTTAAATGTTGTGGTAACAGCAAAAGCAACATAAAGAATGAGTTCAATAGTCCAAGCAACTCTTGGAATAATGACAACTCTTTTAAAATTATTAAGAACTAGCATTCCAAGGGAAATTATGAATCACCGCCACCTATATATGCTTCTTTTTACCTCGTAAATTAATCAGGCAGTGATCACTAAAAAGTCTAAATTTTCAAAAAACAAGTGAGAATGCTGTTGGACACAAACTAAGGGATCAATTTGGCATAAACTTACATTGTAAATTAAACCCCCCACTAAAAAACTATTTTTGCCCCCCCCCCAATAGTTTTTTTAAACAACAACATTTTCCTCTACTCATTGAGGGGAGTATGTGTGCAAAATCTCAAGTATCTACTATGAGCGGTTGCGTCTGGATACATATAAATGTCTGAACACATGAATAACCTAAACCCAGCAACAGTGTTTAAACCGGTCTGTTGTGGGTAGCAGTGATTAATAATATCAAAACAAACAGTATAAATGCAGATAATATGGTTACTGGTTATTTGACCAGTTTGACGCAGGAATTATTTACTGAGCTGGGTGTGGTCTCGTCGACATTGCAGTGAGAGTTGGACCTAAGCATTTTTGCCATTTAATCCTCTGCTCTATCACAGAGCCTTAAGTTTAAATGCAATATAGTAAACAAAAGAATAAATCTGTCAAATTGTGGATCTGGTTGTTGAAATAAATTATTGGGTGAGCCTGATAGATACTGTGCAGATCACAGCACTGTTGAAGTTAACAAACATATTAACCATTAGCATATTAAGCTTTAGAGGTTAGTCCTCTGTAGGCGACTTTGTTAACCAAGCAAAAAGTTTGTCCTGCCGCTGCAGGTGACTCTGATCACCAAACAATAGTTTGCGCTTGTGTTGTCATGTCAATTTCAGTCATACATGAAAAGACACAAGTTGCAGTCTTTCGAAGTTGCAGTCTTTCGAAGTTGCAGTCTTTCGAAGTTGCAGTCTTTCGAAGTTGCAAAGTGCACAAAAACTTTGTGCCCTCGGAAAAGAATGCAGATACCTCTGGTTCGAAGATGAATAAATATCAATAATTAAAAAAAATATAATAAAATAACTCTATGGTGTGTAGGGACTTCATCTACTCTAGAAAGTATCTTCCCAACTTGTGGTGTGCTGATTGCCAGGGTGCTGCAATCAAATATTAACAATTTTCAATATGGCAGTATGTAATTCCATTTACTGTAAATGGTGTAACTTAGCCCAGAGAAAGTGATTTAGTTACAGTTTAATTTCTACAAACATTGCTTTTTATAATAAACCAATGCTTTTGTTTAAATATTACTGGAATATCTATCCTTTGCTGCTGCTCTTAATAATAATATAACAGTGCTACAGTTGAAAATAATGTTTTGAAGAATTGTAGAGATGTTATAGCTCTCTCTTCCTCTAATTATATTCAAATACACACCCATGACCTATTTTCTCGATTACAATTAGATCTGTTTTTTCCATTATTTCTAGTTTGCAATATATGTCGTCAGACAACCTCCTGCTGGAGGACTACCCACTCAATCTTCAGCCATCATTTTGAGCAAGAAGACAAGAATATAGCAGGGTAAATAATATAAATACAAAGAATGAAAAGGAAACGTGGGAATTTAAATTTGAATTTAGAAATTTTCCATCACCCGGGGCAGTAACTTATGGTGCGCCCACGCCCCTACAGAACTTGCTCTCTTTCCAGGATATCTAGAATTTTGGTAATCTTTTTGTACTAATATTATTCATCATGCTTCTCCCATATTATTGAATGTGATGGACTAAGCCTACATTTACTAACAATTCTATTCTTTAGTTTTCAATGTTCCAGTTCTGACTTTGTGAAACGATATGAAGAAAATAAGTATGGGTACCATAAAAATGTTTTTATTCAGTATCTTTAAAAAAAACTATACAATAAAACTATAAAGCACTCAGAGAGCGCATACCTCTGGAAAAGACATAATAATTGTGCATGGATCCGCCCCAAAATTAAACCACTTCTTCCTTACCCCATTTCCCACCCTTCCACAAAAATCCGTTGAATTCCCTTGAGTACATTCCGAGATATCGTGTGGACAAACAGATCTTTCATTAGAAAAAGGAATTACCACAAAACTATATGAACATTTTTTTATGGAGTCATCTTGGTGTCACCCGAAGTGTTTATCAGATAATCATTGTCTGGTCTCTTGTGTTTGCTGTCTGCTAGGTCACCTACTGATACCTACCCTAGTTGTCACACCCTCCTCAAATACCTTACTTGACCAATTATAATTTACTAGCATGTACCCATCAAAAATGATGGGTTTATGATATATGGATTGGCAATAAGGAGCCAAAAACGATTTTTATTAGGTAATTCTTTTTATTAATTCAAGTATCCTAATTTTAAGTTTTTTGAAAGTCTCAACTTAAGAAAAGTCGCTGTAATGTTCTTATTGTATCTATGCGTCTTCGTCGTTTCTATCTGTAGTAGCTGTGTTAGATTAGAATGCGTTTTGATCCGTAATCGTATTTAAGCGTGTTAAGAAAGGATAAACAAAAGAACACATGTTGATAAGAGCTATGCTTTAGCTGAACTGCGCCTTCCCTGTTCCTACTTCCGGTCCCGCTTCTGGGACCGGAAACGGAATAGGGGCTGCTGGGTGCTTACTTAGGCATGTTTATTTATTTAACATAACATACATGTATATAAACATCATACCCGCCACTCCCAATTTTTCTTCACTGTGTCGGCTACACCAAAGGAAGTCAAAAGAGAAAGCATTTGACATTGTTGCGTTACTTCCCACTGTTTGCTCGCTGTAAGCAACATCAAAGAAGCCAAAATGAAAGGAGAAGGAGACAGTCTCTTTGATTTGATTTTGATCTATGTACTTCTGTGATATGGGAACGTCTCATTTTTCCACCCTTTAATTCTATTATTCAGTGTACAATCTATCTCATTAGGTCCAGTCCATTAGGAGTTGTAGGATCTCAGCTAGCAGACATTACAGACAACCAAACATCATATTCATTTGCATATTTGGCTTTTATATGTATAGATGGTTCAAAGGTGATGAAAAAAGAAGGGGGAAAATGTTCCCCTTTCTTTTTCCTTTTCTGGCTAAGATAAAAATGTATGTTCTCTTTGAGTTAAAGAAAATTTGCAAATCACCATAATCAAGATTAATTAAACTAATTGGAGGCTTTTAATAACCTTGAAAAATGTGTCAGTGTACAGAATTTTTGCCTAATATTTATTTATGTATACTTGAGAAATAAAGCCCTAAATATAAAAAATCTTAAATATTATCCTGAACACCAATAATACCATATTTAAAATTAAGAGCCATATTAGTCATCAGTAGGCATGAAATGAGTGATCTAAGTTTTCAAATAATGATCAAGAAACTCTTTTAGATTATGTACATTTAATACTTGTGAAAAACCCCCCAAATAAACTGATGTTATTCAGCATTGGCTTATCTTATGTTTGTATCAAAAAACTTTAACACTATGGCCTCTCATGAATTAGCTTTTATTCGTGTTATGACCAGCTGATATGTTAATGTATCTTCACCCAGTAAATAGCGTTAAATTATAAATGGTATTACTTATATTTCCTGTTTATTTGTGGGTTGTCATTTTATAAAAATGTGTGCTGTTTGTATTTGACAATCAAGGATTTTCAAAGCATTGTGATTAATACACACAACAGCCCAAGAAAACATTCTGGATTTTTATTAGTTTTCATTAGTGTTCATCTTGGTCTGGTCTGGTTTAGTTTGCTGGATTTAGTGGCATGTCAAGCTTTTAGCAGGTCATTTAATGCCAGATCTGGTCTTAGTTTTTCATCTTGGAATTATACTTTATAATTCTTGGTAGGTTTAATAAGTCTTGAAAATGTTTGAATGGTTACCTTTGTCCATTTAAAAGTATACAACTACAAACCTGATGTGATTTGAAAATCAACCACTATGCATACTAAGTGTTAAAGATGTCACTTATGGTTATTGCAGAGAGATTAGTGTCAGCAGTGGCATCTACTTAGAAAAGGTCTGCCAAGTCCATGAATTTAATAACTACAGGATGGTAAACCCAGAATAAAACTATGATTTCTATCCTAAATGAATGAGTTTTTTCCTGAATTAATGACATGTATGTTTTCAACAATAATAAATACATCAATATTTTTTTTTTTTTTCTCTTTCCAGGTTATAGTTTGCCTTTTTTTTCATTATAGTTTTCATTATTTGATACAAAGCACTACAATTATATGCTCCACTTTGTTGATTTTATTCTTATTTATGGTCATTTTGCCTCATCCATATTTTATATTTATTGGCTACTTTGTTTATTATATTATTTACCTTTGTGTACAAGCAAGCCTACATATTAGAAGATCTAAATGTGATCCAAGTATAACTTTTAAACTATGAAAAAGGTATTAAAAGTTTTATGCAGAAGAACTATCAACAATTTTATATTGGAGATATTAACAACTTTTACTAGTATGCATAGATTTAAAACAGTGGTTCACAACGTGTGCGCTAGCGCACCCTTAAGGGACATTGGTTCATTTCAATGGGGCGTTGAGGTGATTAAGGGCCTTAAGGGGGCGTTAGAACATCTACAGGGGGTGTTATGGAGATTCTATAATTCTGATTTACAAATGGCGGCTGTTTAGTAGTATCTGCTTACAAACGAGAAGGAATTAGCATTAGGCCGTTATTAAATGTTTATTTCGCCAATCATTTCTTGTGTACAAGTATGTAACTGGCAATTGGCGAAATTATTTTGCTTAATACTCTGTAGTGTTACTATTAATCTATGGGTAAACATTTAAAATTATTTCCCTTGCTGTTGTTTTCAAACAAAGAATACTGTATGTATCTGAAGTCACTGAAAAATGATTTTGTGAAGCGCTTTGAAGATCGGATTGATATGAATATTCCTGACTGGATTATGTATCCATTGATTTGCAAGGTTGAAGAACAAGAAGTCAACTTACAGGAAGAAATCATTGTGTTTTCTTCTCATATTTGCACTACCGGGTTCTAGGTATCATAGGGGGCGTTGGGCTGACAAAGGTTGAGAAACACTGATTTAAGAGAATAGATCTATCAACCTATAAATAAATACCAATAATGATAAAGTTCTATTTCTGTAGCATTTAAAATTATAATTATCAGTTTGTAATAATTCGTTATTGACCTGAGCTATCAAAATATGTTACTTAGTAATGAAAAGTGATTTTTCAATTAAAAGTAATTTTTTTTGAGATGCTATAGTAAGTTCTGATTTTAATACTTTAAAAGTGGAATGTTACCAGCATTTACCATGAGATCGCCCAGGGCAGTAAAACGGAAAAACAGCCA
>VCCN01006687.1:3698569-3709504 GCA_006491835.1 Architeuthis dux | reverse complement strand
ATCTTTAAGTAATTTTGCAATTACATAAAAGCTCGGAATATAAAGAGAAGGCGTGGAGCTATTTCAACTGAGAAATTGTCTCGGAATTCAAATATTATTGTGTACAATCATGTTTCACTTACAAATAATGAAATAGTCTTGTAAGGGAAGTAACTCTTGCATGAAAATATGAAAGTTACTTTCCTTGCATGTCATGCAAACCAACCAAGAAACTGTGTATTATATAAGCTAGATTATTATTGCATTTGAATGACTAAAACAAAGGAAAGATATATTTTTAAAAAAAATTAATTTGTAATTCAAAGCTTTCTTGAATATTCTAATCAATAATTTTCACTCTACATTATTTTATTTTCATGTGCCTTTTTTATCTTTTTCCTTTGTAGGTTTTGGTCCAATTCCCACGAATGATTCTTCAAGTGCACCCCCTGCAGCAGCCCCTGCTGCAGTTGCAGCTGCTGCTGGTGCTTCACCTGCAGCTCAGTCACAGAACCCTCCAAGGGTTCCGTCACAGCCACAGATGAGGCAGCAGCAGCAGCCAGAACAAATCTCAGAGGGGGAGATTAGGAAACGTGCGTGTAAGTGTTTTTGTACTGCTACTAGTATATGTAATGAATGCCGGCATTTCAAACGTCGGTCAGCTAAGAGAAATCTCGTTGCAAAACAATGTAAGTTTTCCTCTTCACTTTTCAAAAAAAAAAAAATCGATTTCCTTTTTTTATCAATATAACAAAGTAACAATACAAACAAGCCTGAAAGTCAGACCATAGATGCGCTATTTAAACACGAGTTCAATTAAATGTTTAAAAAAATAAACACAGCGATATGAGATATGTTAAAAAAAAGTCTTAGCTTCTTAAAAAAACGAATGCAACCTTACGTCACAGTTTGATTTCGAGAATTGATTTTAAAAAAAAGAACAAACAAATATTCTTTTTATTAAATTTGACTAGTTGTTACCTTCATCCTAATTTTAGTTGCTCTTATACAACTTATTAATTTGGGCCACTGCTTCCATGGCAACGAACAACAGCGCAATCGGAAACAAAGAGTAAGCCATTGGTGAGAATTGAACTCACACCCCCACTGCCAGAGGGAGTCTAGCTCATGCCTAGCTGCCCCCACCAATCGGCCACAAAGACTTCATGGATCAGCAGAAGCTGAGTTACACTTATAAACTCACTCCCTACAACTGACTCTGCAAATTAGTTGGGATGAAGGTAAAAACTAGTGAAATTTAATAAAAAGCCAATAATAATAAAGATTGAAATATTCTTTTATTACGTCATTAAAAATTTACGTTCGATATGTTGATATGTAAACTTGTCAGTCAGTCAGTGATGAATATTGCTGCTAGAGAAGCGTAGCGCATCTAAAAAGTCTAACAGTTAACAAACTGGCTGAGACAGTTTGTATTCACTTCTCTCTAATGCCTTTAGAAAAAGCATGAACCTATCTCTTCTCCCTCCAGCAGGGAAGACTGGGCTCTTCAGCCTTGGTTGACAACCAGTTTAGGAGACAGACGACTCTGAATTCCAAACTAGAGAAGTCCAACCCCTTGTCCAGCGTCGTGAGAGGCTGGCAACGGACATAGTAGGAAATGTGTTCCCGAAAATGTACGGTTAACAGAGCTGTGGTGAAGCTTCAATGGGACTAGCAAGCCCAAAGTGGGTTATGATAAAAGTGATTAAGTAAAATAAAAGAGAATAAAAACGGACGGACGAAATAACGCGAATGTGGTCTCCACGACACCTCGAGTACAAGTGGAAGATAAAATAGAAATAAGAAAACAAAGTAAAGATTCATTGGTCTGTTTGTCATCCAGTGATTAATATCACATAAAATGAAAAGTCCATCTTATAAATAGGATTTATTATTATTTTTATTATTTCTCAAAAAGGAAACATAGAAGAATTATTCAACATGATTACCATTATTATTTATCACTTTCTGCCAGTGTGTAGGAAAATCATAGATTCCTTTATAATAGAACGGCATCTGTTTCAAATCAAAGAATGCTTATAGTGTTGCTTTGACATTCTCGCTGATGATTCAGAAAGTTCTGTAAGGAGCTTCAAATATGGTATTTGGTGGGTGCCCAGTAGGGTGGGTACTGTAACACTTCCCAACTGCAACGGTTGTCATGGGTTATCCAGGCAGCATGTGATGTCACATTATTATGTGTCAGGCAGATTTTATGCCGTTGTGGGTATTTTGGGAGGATTGCATCAGGTACACTTTGCAGTTGCAATCCTGTTCAGATCAAGCAGTTCCTAGTAAACAATGTCTTATATGTACAACCAACAACAAAGCAAAACCTTTTTTTTATGCAACTCTGGTGTGGCTACGGTGGTGGTACCTTTGCCTGTCCAGCTCCATTTATGCATCACATTGATATACAGGCACCATTTTTCATCACTTGTGATGATGGTGTCCAGCCATGTATGTGTGTGTTTTATGGAAATCCTTAACCGGCATGCATCCAAATGATGATACTCTCATGCAGTGGAGACTGCATCACCTAGTTCAGAGATTTTGTTCTCGGCTCCCACTACTAGGCACCATTTTCCCTGATCCAGCTCTAATGGTCATGTATTTTGAGACTTGTCTAATGTCCTAGATTCACCATACTGGAACGCAGTGACTTGCTCATAAGCTGTTATATGGCCAAAAGTTACTTCTTCAAATGCCTGGTGGAATCGGTGAATCAATTTTGCCTGGCAGAGACCCATTTTAAAATCATACAGCCAACATATTCTCATCTGCTCGAGAGAAATCAATTTTTTTCTGACGTTTTGAAGGCCAAGAGCTGTCTTAGCTATCTGAATTAAAAAAAGTTTTGCAAACATTCTATGCCTGGAACTCCTAGAATTTTCTTGCCAACCTAATACATAAAAAATCAAAAATGCACTTTGCACAGTTTGTGAATTTTACAAAAAACAACCTTTTTTATTTTTTATTTTTATTTGGATCCATCAGTTGCTCGAAGATCTGTTTCTTCACGTCAAGAACAGCAAGTTGTGTTTTTGAAGGAGAGAATGGCTGAATACAAAAATGCAGCCATACAAGCCAAGAAGGAGAACAACATGGAACTGGCAAAAGCCTATCTTCGACAGGCAAAAGTATTGACCCATCTTTTTTTCTTGTTTTGTCTATATATCTCGTATTAATAAAAGAGGAAATAAGAAAAATTCAGTTTGCATCAATAACAAATTCTTATCTGTAGATGATATTAAATCATATTACTGTGTTGTAGAAATTTGTACTATTGATAAGACAAGAATAACCCTCTGTGGGTCATTTTCAAATAATTTTTTCCTTTTTATTTTATTTTTTATATCATTATCTAAGTAAGATTATCAGCAGTATTTTAAAAATATTCGTTTCCTATTGTTGGTGTAAAAAAAACTCTTAGATATTTTTCAAATATTTATATACATATACTAGCTGGGGTACCTGGCATTGCCCGGGGGAAAAGGTAGTCAATACTGAAAGATCATGTAGTAAATTGTAACACAGAGCTTCTCAAAGTAAGGGGTCACAACCCTTCAGCCGGGTTGAAAATGCCAAAACTGACCTTTTTTGAAAATGGCAAAATTGGCCTGACCTTGAATTGACCATTAGAGGTCACCACAACCTACCCTATGTTCATCATGGGGTCTAGTTACCCATGTACACAAATTTGCAGCTGTAGGGTGCAGCTGTCTCCATTAGATTTGAAAATGCCAAAATTGACCTGACCCCAAGTCGATCTTTATGGATCACCAGAGGTCAATGCCACATATCCTATGTTTATCCTGAGGTCAAATTAGACTTTTGCAGGCTGTAGGATTCTGTTAGATTTGGAAATGCCTGCCAAAATTGACCTGATGTAAATTGACTTTTTGAGGTGACCAGAGGTCACTAACTAAACTTTTAAAAATCAAATTTTTCATCTGCCTGTCAATGATAGTTTTTAATTCTTTTTCAAGAATGAAAAAAATTTTAAATGTGTGCAACATGAATGTAATTTGAAAAATTATCAAACTTTGATACAATTTGTGGTCAATAATTTCTCTTGGAAAATAGATTAGCAAAATACACAAGTAACTTGTGAAAATGCAGTTTTTGAATATTTTATATATTTAGATTGAAAATCAGTTAAATTATATGAAAATATGAGCAATACAACTTCATTGTTGTATTACAATATAATATTGCAATATCTTTATTACTTTTCTATTGTTTTGAGAAGGGTCATTAATATTCAAATGATTCTTCGGATGATTGAACTCCTTGTTATTTGTGTTTATAACACAAATAACAAGGAGTTCAATTGTCTGAAGAACCATTTGAATATTTATTACTGTTACAAAGATACATTGAAAAATTCCATTGATATTCATAAATTCTATGGAATACATCACTGATAAACTAGAGTTTGATATTTGGTCAAATATTAGAATTTAAAAAGAGAGAGACCCCAAACAAACCTGAATGTTTTATTTTAGACATTATTATAATAGCATTTTTCTTGAGATATCCTAGTCAATATCTGATATTCTATGTTACTTTATTTAAACTTTGTTTCTCTAGGGATTTGAGCCTATGTTAGAAGCTGCAGAAGGTGGTTTACCAGTGGATCTAACTAAGGTGAGTTATTTATTTTGCTATTACTATAATAATTCACATTTTTTTTCTGTAAGAATTTCATTATTATTCACCCTGTTCTAACAGTATGTTATTTTATGCCTTTTACTTTTAACTTTCCGCATGTAAGATTAAACACTACTGCCTTATAGTAATACTTTAGATCAGGAGTTGGCAACCTTTTTGTCTCAGTGGGTCGCATTGCGTATTAATGAGTGGATTGTGGGCCAGATAAATACCATAAAAAAGCTTGAAATATAGGAATTATCCATTTAAATACATCTAGTCATATTTTGCCTCAAATCAATGAATAATGCGTGCTAGAAAACTATTTGTGCTTAATCTATGATGCTTATAAGTAATCAAAGAACTCAATTTAGTCACAATTTATTTCAATCGAGGCATCTTTTGAATCTATTAAAAGGACTGGAAGAACCTTTAAAACATAAAATGTAAATATAGTATCCAAATATTTGCTTGCGAGACGGTCAAAATCCCTTTGCGGGACGGATCTCGCCCGCGGGCCATATCTCGCCCACGGGCCATAGGTTTAGATCAAAATCAGAATACTGTTAATTTTGCCAATGTCTACAAGATAAATATATTGAGAACAAAGATATATTAGGTTGTACCCTATGGAGTGTCAGATTCATGATTGGGCGCTATCGATGAATTAGCCCTTTCCTCCCTAACAGCCATGTTTTGATTACTTCCCTGATGTGCCTGTGTGCCCTGAAACTAATTTAACATCAACTGTTGCTGACCAAAAAAAATACAATGGGCAGTAAATAAATTGCTATATCTCTTTTACTATTAAATGTACACTTACTAAATTTTCAGTGATTATTCCCAATGTATCAGTGAAATAAAACCTTGAAAAAGGTATTATTATCAATTTGACTGGAATTGTTATGATTTAAATTTGTGTATGATTTAAATTTAAAAGTATTTAAAAATTTTTTTTTATCATTCGTTTATTTTCAATTATAATAAATTATCTATAAACTGCTTAGCGGTATCAGGCAAGCACAGTCCATGGTACATGTCTTTTAGTTCTTTTTTATCACTTTTTTTCTATCACGCCTAGAGGCGTTATCAGGGAGGAAAGAGTTAAGTTAGTGCATATTGTATCATTTACTATTTTAAATCTGGCTATTCTACTGTTGTACCTCGCTTTTCAGGTATTCATCATAAACTTTATTTTTTCACCCTTGAAAATATGTTGTCTGTAGAGCAAGTATGACTACTATTTGTTACGAGTTTAAATTGGGACATGATTTAGTTGAAGCAGGGAGAAATGTGAATTTGATATTTAGAGAAGGAGCTAACAAGAAAGTAAATACAATGGTGGCTTTAGGAATTTCACCTTGGAGATAAAAATATTCAAAATAAAAGTCAAGGAAGACCCACTATCATGCCATACAGAACGCTAAGAGTTGCTTTCAGAGTAATTTGGTTTCATTCTTTCATAATAATTTTGTATAAGCAAGCTAATTTTTCACCATCAGAAGCTCATTTACCAAATTTAGAATGTACTTAGCAGAGCATCAGTCACTAAAAGAAGAATGTAAGACTTACCAAATTTAGAATGTACTTAGCAGAGCATCAGTCACTAAATGAAGAATGTAAGACTCTTTTAGAATGACTATGGAACTTTGAAAAGCTAACATACTTGAATCAATTTCATTAATTTTGTTATATTAAAAATGTGTTATTGTGCTTTCAAATACTATGTATATGTAGCCTGACTCGGTTATTAGCTGAATTTTAATCTGAAATTTTCATCGCATGATGTTAGATCTATGTGATTAATATAGAAGCATTGGGTTAAGTGCACTGACAAGAAAGGAGATTATGTTGAAAAATAAATAGTTGTTGTGTAAAATACTGTATATACCAAACTATAAGACAAATGGTTTACAAGGGTGTTTGGAGCACTCAGGCTTACTGCAACTCCTGCAAGTTATAAATGTCCATATCAAACTTTGTTAGACAGCCCCCTAGTCATAATACCAGTGCATTGGACGCAGTGTAATATTTGCATAGTTTAAAATAAAAAAATTATATGTTTGTCTTATATACAGGCATATATGGTAAATGTGTTTTTCATCATTAGGCTACAGTCTTATTGATGTAAGAAGTATTTTAAAAAAGCATCTAATGTGCTGATATTATGAATAGGTGGCCATGTGCTGAAGTCTCAAGCTGTGCAGCTAGAGCATTGGGATTGTAGTGAGCAGTCCCTCAAAAAAAAAAGCCCTTGTAAAATATTGTTTAAAGGGTGGCAAATGTATAATTGGTTAAGATTTGGAATTTGTGTTATTTTTTAATTTTTTTTGTGAATCAATCAAAACTTTTATTCTGGACAATGATATTTATAAAGTAGATTAGGAATCTGTAAGTATGAGTTCTATGACACCAAAACTTACTCATCTACAAAAGTTTAACAAATAGTATTACTTGCAATTATTTATACTACTTGTGTTGGTATTTGTTAGGCTAAGCCAACTTAAGCACAAAGCCTGATTTAATGAGCATCCAGTTTAGTTAGAATTGAACATGCTAACAGTGGCTTACAAAACTAGCTTTCTGTAAGGGAAATAATCTTTTATCTTAACTCTTTCTTCCCTGATAACGCCCCCAGTCGTGATAATAAATTTCACTCATGCCCTGATCACATGTAGAACTGTGATCTCATATTTGCATTATTTTCCGGGCAACAAAAAAAAGATTACTAAAAAAACATGTTTAAATTTAAATCATACACAGATTTAAATCATAACAATGCTAATCAATCAATAATAATACCTTTTTCAATGAGTTTTTTCATGATTTTATTTCACTGGACATGGAAGTGATATATTGGGAATAATCACTGAAAATTTAGTAAGCGTACATTTAATATTAAAAGAGATTTATTGACTGCCCATTGTATTTTTTTGTTCAGCAACAGGCTGTTAAATTAGTTTCAGGGCACACAGGCACATTGTTAGAGCAGGCAGTCAGGGAAGTAATCAACATGGCTGTCAGGGAGGAAAGAGTTAAGGAAGTGTTATTCCCCCTGAACTGTTAAGAATTCCAGTTTGTGTTTACCTTTTACAATGTAAGTTACAGTTTTAAAAAAGTTATAAAAAATAGGAATCATTTAATTAACTATTGTCCTAGTGAAATTTCGTTTTGTTCATATGTAACAAATTTAAAAAAGTAGATTTAGGAATTCAACGAATTGGAAAAGAGCTAAGCTGACCGAAATAGACAACAATTTAGTCGGCTGTAGTGAAAAGAAATTGAAAGGAGTTGGAAGCATGTAATATTTTCCCCAGTTAGGATCGGAAAATGTGAAGAAATTTAAGGAACATTTCTATTTTGGAAGGCTACTTCATGGAATCAGGAACTTTCCATGCAAAAGAATAAACTTGGACATTTTCTTTGGGAAAAGAAAAATGTAAGTTTTTGTCATTGGACATTCTTCTAGAAATGTTTTTTCGGAATTTCTATTTCTCTTGACTTTTGAAAGGAAAAGGAATTTGGGTAAAAGAAAAACTCAACAAACTTTTCTTCAGGACCTGTTTTCTCTAAACTTTTGTTTGATTTTTGTTGGGAATTTAATTATATAAAAAAAGAAGAGAAAATGATATACAATACATCCCGGCTTTGTTCTCCTTCAAGATTTTCTGTCATTTTCTCTGTTTTCATTTTCTCTGCATGTTGATTGACACACACTCTCACGCATTATCAATATATTAATCGTTTCAACTCTGGGTAAATTAACGCCATCACACTTGCTAAATCCAGTCTGGTACAGGGTCACAACAGTGGAGGATTCAATAAAGATTGAATGATATTTGAGACTAGTGTATGAATCATTGTTTTATGGCAAGTGCCTTTATACTGCTTGCGTATCATAAATTGTTGGTGTTATTTTTTTAATTGTTTATATTTGAAGCTAGCATAGTACTCGTGAAAAATGATGGGATTATTTATGTATGGATTGGCTGTTCTGCCTGAGATCAGAGTATCTCTACGCTCTGCTTAGGATCAAAGTGTCGCTCCCTGGCCCTATGCCTAGGATCCTGTGCACTCTACCTAAGATTAAAGTGTCACTCCCCAGCACTTCTGCCTAGGACCAGATGATAGTATCTGGGCGCTCATTGAAAAGTGTTATATATGTATACAGATAAACATTGCATTTTATATATGTGAATTATTATTAGTATTTTGATGTAGGTAAGGTTGTTTCCTTTAGTTTAATTCCGTTTTTCTTTTGTGCATGTATATTGTAAACTTACCAATTCAGTTGCTGGAATAGAGATTCAAACTTTGTAATTTTCAGTCCACTGTTATACCGCTGAGCTTTATAAGCACAGCTTTTGTTTAAGTAAAATGCTATTCAAGTATTGATTTTTTGCATACTTTTATTTATAAAAAGAAGTAATTGAAATATAATTCTTTTCAGGTTCCACCTCCATTGAACACAGATGATGATTATGAAGATAAATTTGTGTTTGTAAATCCTGAAGACTGTGAAATTTCTGGTGACAGAGATGAAGTGTATCAGAAGTTACAAGAAAGTCTGGAGTCACAAATACAGGTAAATCTTTTGATAGTTTTCTACACATGAACAGTTGTATTCTTTACCTGAATTTGTTGGCTTTAAAAATTGTACTATTCTTAGAATTAAAAAAAAAATGTTAGTACCTTTTAAACTCTATACAATTTCAAAACAAAAATATCAAATGAATTGGAATGTCTGTTTTATGTCTTTCAGAATTTATAACTTAGTATTCAATAAATAATTATAAAACCAATGTATAAAACTAAATGAAATTAGTATATGTAATCCACTGCTTACTCCAACATTAAATATCTTTTAAATATTGTATGTATTATTCGCTATTTGGAGAAATTTTTTATACTTTTAGGCTAGTTATATATTTCATATAAGTAAAAGAAATGCTGGCTAGGTTGGTAGCTTTTCTGATAAATGAAATATAAACACACCTTTTGAAGAGTCCTGGCTCATATTGGTAGTAGTTTGATATAAATAAGAGGGTGGATTTTTTGTATCAATTTAAATATCACCACATTCTAATTAGTATTTTAAGAAAATTTGTGAATAAAGTTTAGTTTATTGGATTTTTGTAGGTTATCTAAAACTAGTTATTGTAGTTGAGTTTTATCTTTAATATTGTTAAAATTTCACTGCCATAGTTTGTTTGGTTATTTTTTCTAAAGAAAATATGAATATTCAAAAAACGCTCTTTCTGTGTATGTATATAAAACTATATATATAAAGGGAATCCATTGAAACAATGACATCTCTTTCAATTTCAAAATAAATCATAGGAAAACCAATAAAAAAATATTTAAGAAAATAAAAATATGACTGGTATAACTTTTTGCTTTTAATAAAAATACAATGAAAATAACATTTGTATATTTTTCATTACAGATTTGTTCTAAAAATTCAAAACATTTCACCAAAATTGGCGATGTTCTTTCAGCATCCAGGTTTGTAATTGTCTTTTTTTTTCTTTTAATTTTATTCAATTTTTAGTGTTTGTGGTTCTTAGTCATGAGACCGTGACAGTTTTTTTTAATGTTTCTAACATTTTTGTTTCTGCAGGTTTCAAAAACTGGAACAGAGTTGCACTAAAGACTTGGACTCTTTAAAAAATGCTTTTAAACACGGAGATCCAGTGCCAAGGTTCCACTATGAAACAAAAACCTTTAGCATGGTTCAGTAAGTATCAGTATACTAGCTACTAATATTATCTGGATTGGATAATTTTAGATTGTCAGTTCCACTTTTAAATGAAAATAGGATATATTAGTTAGTACCATAGGAAGTGCGGAGTGGTGTAATGGTTACCAGCACGGAAAACGGAATCGCAGGCCAAGTTTGTGTTTTGTCTGAGGCTGTTTACGCTCATTTAGCACTAATTCACTTGAAAACGGCATTTCTCCCCCCAGCTATGGATAAATAGCAGGTCAGTTGGAGCCCTTTATCCCTGTAAGGCAGTCCATATAAGAGAAGGTTACTCTGACAGGAAAAACCTACAGCTTGGCAGTCACCATAGTTGATCTCAAGTCCAGGTAAATGGAGGGGTATCCAGCATTTTCAACGTGCGCAAGATAAATGCCAGAATTTTCATAGCAGAAATAGCTATTTCCTAGCCGCATTTTATTGCTGAAACGAAACGATGAAGTCAGCTTAATCTATTGTTGCTGTTTAAGCAATGTAAAGACGTTGTTTGTCTATGATTCAGTGTGAAATCGACACGTGGGAAATTTAAAAATCTGGCA
>VCCN01006687.1:3679463-3693090 GCA_006491835.1 Architeuthis dux | reverse complement strand
ATTCTGTTGGATACAAAATTATCCATCATTTGATTTCATATAAGCCTAAATAATACTTCTTTTTTTAAATTTGTGGTGGGGAAATTATACATTATTTGAATCCTCACGTAAAATCTTTTCTTGAGATTTTATTATCAGGGTTGGCAAACTATGGCAGCTGCCTCATTTCATCTGGCCTGTGAACTTCATTGAATATGTGACGTTGCATATGAAGGTTCTTCAAGTAATTAAAAAAAACAAGCAGCTTCCATAGTCTTGTATGCAGGGCCAGATTATACTATAAGGCCGAATATCTCTAGCCCTATTCATATTTTTCTTTAATTTTATTTTTGACAGGACCATAGTCGGATTAGCCTATATGTAAACTATGCTACAGTATAGGGGCCAAAATAAATAGCAATTTAGAAATTTATCACTACTACTACAGGGAAAATGAATTAAACAATAAAACTGTCAAAATAAGAACATTTCCTGATGTGAAGTCTGAGCACTCATTATAATTAAGATATTGTTAATAATATCTTAAAACTTAATAAAAATGTCCTAACAAATATCTCTTTAAAAAATGGAATGAATATATTACACATTAGCACATAACAATCCACTTTATTCACCCAATTGACAGATTGCATTACTTACTTAAAATTATACACAAAACCGGGGCAGGGGGTTCAAGATGGGGGGCCCCATATTGCTAATAACCCTGGTATAGGTTAATCTGTCCCTGCTTGTATGGTCATTGTTTCATTCTTTAATCGCCTTGGCCTGAAAGACATAAAAACATTACTCATCTCGTCTGCCTCCAAAAAAGTTTGCCGACCCCTGTTCTATTACTTGGTGGAGAACTTAACTATTGTAACATTAATGACACCATTTCTTTTATTACTTTAAAGGATGATCCTCAGACACACACTACAGAAACCGTAAAGGATACAGACTCACCTGGTAAGATGAACTCTCTTTTGTAAATTCGATATAGAAGTAAATAGTGTACTAAAACAATATTATAAATAAAATATTTTTTTTTATATACAATTATGTATTATATATAATTTGTTTATATTTCAAATTATGGATCATGTTCACATCAGGCACCCTAAAAATTGTCAAATTGAAATTTTGCTTCAACATCGGTGACGTCACTGAAACGTCAGCAGTGTTACCAAGATAAACAAATTCCACATGTTGACATCGAAGAAGAAACTAGCCACACTGAACTGGTGTCGCTACTCTGTCTCTGAAATGTTTGATATTACTTACATTCGATAGAAAATAGGGTTTTTTTTGTTTTTTTTTTTAAACTAATAAATTTTCGAAGTTTCTAAGATACTTTCTTCTGTAAAAATAAAATGTATTTTTTGTGCTTTTTCAATTTGACAATTTTTAGGGTGCCTGATGGGAACATGATCCCAAAATATTACAAAGTACTTTGCAAAATATGTCTACATTTTTGGTATTTTGTTCATGCTAAGATTATTTATAAGAACATTGTTCAGTTTGCTTTTACTGATAATTTGAAGTTTCTAAATAACTGCTTTCCGAAATAAACTTATATTATCAGAATAACTTTGTCATGAAATATGAAGATATGAGGTTAGTATAATCTCTTTTTTTGTAGTTGTAAGAGGCAGTTTAAAGACAGAAATTGTTGTTTTATAAAATGGAAACTAGTGATATACCGGAATATCAATCCGGTCAGATATCCTGTGCCGGATTCACAAAAAATTGGATATCTGAATCCATTGGATTCCAAAGTAAAAGATTAAAATCCACGCCTGTTAAAAAATATTGGGTGGCTAAAATTTGAAACTTGTGGCAGTTATAATTTTTTGTGAATCCGGCAATGGATATCTGACTGGATTGATATTCTGCTACACCACTTATGGAAACAATGCTAGACATAATGTTTTGTATGTTTTGCTACATTAAACCATTTTCTTTCTGTCTTGCTGACAAGATAAAATCAAATAAACAAATAAACTTGTTTTGGCTTATTGTCTTCAGTTTTTTAATGCTTTGTTTTGTCCATTTTAGTATATGAAGAATCGTTTAAATTAAAAATTAATCGACGGTCAAGAGCCTTGCTTCGAGTATTTGAAAAAAAATCATTAAAATTAGAAGTTTACTATCGAAGGTAAGTTAAACATTTTTTATTTATTTTCCAAATATGGAGAATTATGGGATTTGATACATTCCATGTTGTGGAAAGTTATTGATTTTTGATATTTTATTTTTTTGATATTTTATTTTTCAATATAAGAATTTTCTAATTTTATTTTTGAAAATCAAGAAAGTTTTTTTGTTAAGTTCACGGTTTAACTGTTTTTAAAAAAAAATCTGAATTTGATCTTTCTATATAGGATAGTTCTGACTGATTTCCTTGCCTTTGTCATTTTTGTTTTATCACATTTTGGCTGTGTACCCTTCGGGCTTCCCCAGTGTCTGTTGTTTTCTAGAATATTGAATCTTACTCTGAGGGGGCATGCGTTTCCCCTCTCAAACACTTCACATCCACTGTGCCTGTTTGCTCTTGAGATTGTCTTCTTCTGATCTATGTTCTAAATCCGTGATCTTCCAAGGAACCCATTGAAATTCACTATCCCTCCTACTTCTAAGGTTTTGCTTCTGGAAGCTCAAATTCATTACTTGTAGATCTTATCTTTTTAATGTTTACATCTATTTACTATAATCTTGATAATAAGAACAATTTAAATTAAAATTTCTTATATTAATTCAGATATCTTTATTTTATCAAATGATTTTGAAGATATATAGTTTTTTTTTAATATAAAAATGTTATCAAATGATGTTCATATATATAGGTGTTTTTTTTTTATATATAAAACTGTCAGACAATGTTATGAGATGATGTGGATATATAGGTATTTTAAAATATTTTTCTATGTAAAAATGTCAGTCGATAATGTTATCAAATGATGTAGATATATAGGTGGTTTTTTTTTAATATAAAACTGTCAGTAGACAATGTTATCAAATGATATTGTAGATATTTAGGCCTTTTTTATATAAAAATTTCAGTAGACAAATGAAGATATATAGGTGTTTTTTTTTTCAATTTCGGCATAAAAATCTCAGACAATATTATCAAATTATGATGTAGATACATAAGTGTTTTTTTATATAAAATGTCAGTTGACAATGTTATCAATGATATAAACAATCACCTGAGCTGTACAGTAGCAGATATAAATATTTACTTCAATGATATTACACAAAATATTGAATATTATTTTAAAAAGAAGCACTTAGAAATTACTAGTTTTGTTTTGTTGTATAAAAATGCAAAATAGATCATGCCAGAGTTTTTCTTTTTGAGAAAATTATGAAACAGGAAAAATGATAATTTCCTGATTGAATTGTGGTCTCAAGGATATACCTCAATTTTGACTTGGAAAACTTTGAAAACAAATGGGTGAGTGTTTGGTTACGATAGTCTTGTTATTATAAGATTTACTGGTAATCCCATTTAACATATCACAGTTTGACTTCTTTAAAGTCAAAATTGTTTGAGGAGAGTGAAAATACTGGTAATATTGATATGCAACATCTAAACTACTACTAGTCCATTGGCTCATCTACTATTATATACTGATCCAGGAATGAATTTTTGTGATTACGCATATCTTTTTAGATGTGTCCAAACGCATCTCAATAATACACTTTCATTTAATAACATTGTCCACTGACATTTTTGTATAAAAAAACATCTATATATCCACATAATCTGATAACATTGTCAGTCGGTCGGTACGATTACATTAAACAACAGAAAGAGGAAGGAAGGGGTATTGTGTTTTATTTACCAGCTGCTATGATGTCATAATAGAATGTACATGGTCTGCATTTATGTATTTAAAAAAAGCAAAACAATGCCAAAAACGGCCATTTACAATTTTTATTGAAAATAATACTCACAGAATATTTCCATATCACAATATTTTACAAGTATGAGAATCAATTGACTCGGAGAAAGACTACTTATAAATCCATGTCCATATTGGTGTTGATGTACAATAAAAGTAATCTGTATTGCTTTAAAGCTCTAGTAAAATATTTAAACTTGAATTTTGGTATTGAATCTAATCTGTCCCCTTTGCCATCAGAAATCTTTTTAAAAAATGTGAAAATAATCTCGAGTTCCTTCCCCTGCAACTGCTTCATAAGCTGCTCTACATCTTCCTGCCCAATGTTTTATTTTTTTTTAGTTCTTCCAGAAGTTTTACCAGCCTTTGGTCATGTGGCTGTACCTCTCGTGTAGGTGGTAAGCGAAGGTAAACAATTCAAGTGCCTGCTCTATCCTGCACCCATCAACATATATTTGTATTGGAACAGAGAATGAACTCTTACAGAATCTAATCTAGTGCCAATTCTATGTAGAGTTCATTCTAGTCGTCACTTGTGTTCTCTCTACTGGACACACAATTTGGACACTTGCCTGCTTTTGTTGTGTGTTGTCAGGTTTTTGTTCGGTAGCTAGAACATTGAATTTAAAAAAAGATTTTGGATAATCCAGATTTGACAGGAATCACTTCTGTAGGTGTAAGTCTTTTTAGTGACTAAGTAATATTAATGATGCAAGTAATGGACTTCAAAAATGCTCTTCCATTGAGAATATTAGTGGCTGCGCATAAATGCCCAACGACCCCATTTTTTAAAAGTTGATATTTTCATTTTACAGATACAATGGTCAGTTTCTTTTGTTTTTTTAAGCTTGAACACTATGAATCAAAATGCAGAGTGTTCAAACTAAAAAACGTACTGAGCATTGTAGCCCTAAAAATAACGAAAAATATCAACTTTTAAAAATGTTTAGTTGGGCGCTTTTTATAATATTCTTTGGTAAAGACAAATTGTCATTAAAAGAATATATATATGGTCGTCATAGTGACTGTTCAAATAATTACTAAAAAAAATAAAAGTGGCTGAAAACATTTTTAGTGCATTTTTACAATTACATAATATATTATAATCATGGATAATGTTATCAAATGGTTATTGTTATCAAAATCAGTTGGTCCTGAACACTTTATTTAAAATGAATTAAAAATCTTAAAAAAATAAATTTCATGTTAATTCTTTTATAAAGTTGTTTATAACAAGGGTTTTAATAACATAACAATGAATTTATAACGTTCCAATTTTTAAATCTTTTGCTTAATGTTATCAGCTGGTTAATTGTTATCTAAAAGACCCTGTCCCAAAGTGATTACAATAAGCAGCTTCCTCTGTATATCAGAAGTAAATATACAAATATTTATATACCAACTTATGTTCAGACAAAATTATACAACTTTTTCTTCAGAAAAAGTTTTATCTATATTACATAACATTGTAAAATTCAGTTTGAAATATGGACTCAGGAATTGTTTGATTATACAAAGCTTGTGGAAAACTTTATAGTCATTGCACGCACATACTTAAATATGGTGTACAATAGGATAAAGGTTATCCGACATAATGATGCTAGGAAAAGACTGTGGAGACTCGGACTAATTTGAAAAAAATTATTTAATACTTTAAAATGATGTGTCTGCATGGACCAAGGTTTTCTGTCTGAAATGAGGGTAGGTAGTGTGTGTTGTGTATTTGGTAGTAAGCCTTTCTGTCTTGTGTGTGTGCGAGTGTGTGTGTCTCTGTGGTGGTTTTAATTTCTTGCAAATTATTCTGAGTCTCCACATTGTCTTTTCCTAGCATCATACTCAAATATGTACATAGAAAAAAATATCTAGTTTTAATTTTTACTTTTCTCTACCCTGGAGTATTTTCAGAAAAGTCACTCTTTCAATCATTTTGAAATTCTTTTTAATAGTACTTCTTAGTTTTAAAAAAATGTAAAAAAAGATAATAAAAAACTCAAATCCTTTTGTGACTTAGTTATTTGAGTAATTTGTAGGGTTCTAACCTAATTTTAATTATATATATTATATAATTATTTTAAAAGGAAAATTTTATTGTAGACCATTATTGTAGACCTTTTATAGGCCATTTAAAAAAAATAATATTTACTCAGTTTTGATGAATGGAGAAATATTTGATTCATTTAGCTAAAGATAAATGTGCAGTGGTACCAATAAATAGATATTAATTATTGTCTGCTACAGCTGTGTATGCATATGCTTATTGATGTCACTTCAGTTCAGATAAGGGTGGTGAAAGAATTCTTCGAAACTTGTGTATGTTAGAAGAAATATTTCCATTCACTTAATGTGGATTAAGAGAAAGAAATGTTCTACTCATATTCACAGTATTCTAAAGCTTTTGTGTTGTTTTAAAGCAGTGTTTCCTAAACTTTTTGGGATGTAACCTTGAACATAGAATTTTTTGGGCTTGGCTACCCTCTAGGTCAGTGGTTCCCAACCTTTTCAAGTCAATCCCCACTTTTGTCAATAAGATTACTAGTATTCCTCCCCTTCCATTTATTAAGTTGCAACAAAGAATAACTTTATTTTAAGTATAATTAGACAGCTTCATACTAAGAATTAGTTTAATTTTATAATTGTATAGCTGCTGCTGTGTATTTGTTACTCAAAGAAAGCAAGCAAAAAATAATTAGAACACATCATTTGAAATTATTACAAAAAAATAAGAATTCTGCTATCATAACTGATATACACATCAATGTGATCTCTGTTCTTTTTTTTGCAACTAGTTCTTTTTTGTGGGTTTATTTGTGAAAGAGCACATCTTAAATCATTCTCAATTTGGAGCTTATTTCGAGCCTTCAGCTTGATAGAAGTGCAGAAAACCCTATCTCTAGATTGGACTTTTATTTTTACCTAATAGCCTTATTCCCCTCTTGGACTGGTTGGGAACCACTGCTCTAGGTGGAAACATAATTTCAGGTTTTCTTTAGTTTTATCCAAAGATTTTACTGAATTTTACTCCAATTTGATAATCAAGTACAAGTATTTGAAGTGAACAGACTCAAGCAGGTCAGGAGTTTTCATACATTTATAAATGCTTTTTTATTCACAACTATTTTCCTGTCCCAGAGTCTCAATGATGCTTTATATTCCGAAATTGTGATGTAAATATATTGTTTACTCTGAACGTTTTAAAAAAAAAATTTTCATCTTTTTTTTTACATTTTTAAAATTATTTTTTCAAACCATCCTGTGACCCTCGACCATAGGTTTGGGAACCACTGTTCTAAATCTTTTGTGTTATTTACAGTGTTAGCTGTATGACTACTGAGGCTCAGATGTCAGCGACTGGATTAAATGTTAGATAGTCACCTCTCTATAATAATAAATACTAAACAAATCCATTGGTTGCTGAATTATTTGGACTAGCATCTTTATTCTTTCAATCATTACATTTTGACCAGTGACAACACTTTACCTTAGAACTTCAGACAACACAAATCCATTAGTATCTTGGATCAAGTATGATTAGAAATTATTCTCTGTTCCTGATGTATAGAATTTGCATCGAATAATACATGTTACGTCTAGAATAATCACTGGTATATTTGTCTCCAGTCCTTCCAGCTATATAGATATCAGTGTTACATATAAGGTTGTTGGATATTTGTTTGTATTCCCATGTCATGTGAAACATCTTTTTATGAGAGCACAGAGCACATCCAATAAATGCCTGTGGAATTTTGGTAATAACCACAGACACCAAGAAATGCTCTGACCTTCTCTTTTTAGTACAATGAGGATGTATACTGAGCAGACAGATCCTTAATCTTAAGGTGTTTCACTTTGCAACTATTCCCTGATAGTGAAAAGGTCAAAATTGAAAGGTCTCAAATGTTTCTGGGGTTTTTTTTGTCTCCAGGGGTTATTGATCTCTTGTTCAGTGTCTCTTGAATAAAATGCTGGTTTTCGCCAGATTTTTTAATTTCCCACGTGTCAATTTCACGCGGAATCATTGACAAACAACGTCTTACTTTGCTTAAACAGCGACAACAGATTAAGCTGACTACGTTTCGTTTCCGCTATAAAATGTGGATATCCACTGTCAGATTCACATGGTGGCAGTGATAATCTTTTGTGAATCCGGTGCCGGATATTTGACTGGATTGATATTCTGGTACATCACTAAACAGGAGTTTTTGCCTAGGAGTAGATGATCTAACCTCAGTTAATAATACATCAATGTTATACTAATCAGTATTACGCTTAACTATCTTCAAATCAGTGGTTCCCTAACTAGTTTTTGGAACTAACACAATTTTAGATTTCAAAATAAATCCCTGGTAATTTTTCCTTTATTTACTGCTGTAGGCTTCCTTTTCTCTTATTAATGTTTAGACCTTCTCCCAATTTCCGGGGGTGGGTGGTCTCTCTTTAGGAATCATGTTCTAAATGATGGTTTAAAACAGTTTAATTAACGTTTAAAGATGTTTTTTGTTGTGTCTGGTGTTAACTGTAAACGGATAAGACATAACAAGAGAGTGTGTGCTTTTAGCAGGGTTGTTTCTCTAAGTCATCGATTCCCAAAGTGGTGGTAATTACTACCCAAGGGGTAATTTGTGGCTTTTCTATCACTTGTATTTGTTTTGACTTCACTTATACCTTTTTTGTATTATGTTCTTTTTAATGAAAATATATTGTTTACTTATATAAATGTTTTGTTAAATTTTGCTTGTGGGTAATGAGCGTTAATACAATTCTGGAAAGGGGCAATCACAGCTAAAAGTTTGGGAACCACTGCTCTAAGTCTTTGTGTGTTGGTAATTGAATGCGGCCATCCTTCGAAACAGGCGAATGGAACATTTTCGGTGATTTCAACCAGTGGTGATTTCTGCTACGGAAGACCAATCGTGTAAAAGTTTCCTGCTTTAGAAATTGGTTTCTGTGGAGAATTTTTTTTTCTCTAGATACTGGTTTCTTGTTTGCAAAGATTTTTTTTTTTTAAAGAATTTTAATAACACAATGTTTACTCACCTTAGTAGAGGTCATTTCTGAATTTAAACATTTTTAATTTAAATTTATGAAAGGGCACAATTACAGATTAAACTTACGTAGTTTTTATTTTTTTTTTGCGAAATAGTCGACTTTAATCATTTACCAAATTCAAACTACGTATTTAAATTTTGTTTTTCTTAAAACAGTTAAAACCCCCCCAAAAGTTTACGTGTATGGTCTTCCGTAGCAGAAATCGGCTATGGTTGAATTCACCAAAAATGTTCCGTTCTTCTGTTTGGAAGGATGGCCTTGAATGCTTATGAATGACCTGCTGCTCTGGTAAACTTGATATGCCACATTTCAATCTAGCTTGCAAAATTGTGAACATGTGGGAATGAGTGTTCCACCTATGTTGGCTGAAAATAATTGGAGAAGCATATAAAGCAAATCATCTTTTTCTGAATTCTGGAGTTTAAAAAAAAAGTTTTCATTTTTCTTGTCTATCCTAACATCTACTCACTTTCTTACAAAATACAGCCACTCATTTACTATGTCTTTTCTTTCTTTCACTTGTCTTTGTCTATCTTCCTATCTTTCCTGCCTTACACACAACCCTGTTCTCTTTCACTGACATTGCATCAATTGCCCTGCATGTAGAAAAATGCATCAAGAAAGGAGCATTCAATTATGAGGAATGATATTAATATATAAATCAATCTTTATTATTATTGGATGAAGTATTATAACACACCACTTTTTATTAAATTTGACTAGGTTTTTTTTACCTTAAGTTGTATAAAAACAACTAAAATTAGGATGACGGTAAAAAGTTGGATTTTAATATATCTTTTACTATGCTTATTAGACGAAGTATTGATAATTATAAAGACAATTATTAATTAATTAATAATTAATTGGGAACCGATATCAGCTCGGCATCGGTGTTAGCGATTGCTAAACAGGCAGCCTAGATCATATAAATGAATAAAGAATCGAGCGCAGAGCGAACCTGCATCCACCCTGGAAGCAACCTATACACGGTCCTGCTCTTTACCACTGAGCTAACGGCACTCTCATGGCAAAGGCAGCGGTCAGAAACATACATATTCGCTTGCCTCTTTAAACTCACCAATCGTATCATTAGGCGTGTAATATGAAGTGGGCCCCCCTGTGTTGACAGTATGAAATCAAGGAATGAATAAATTTTATATCCGACAGAATATGATAATTATAAAGACAATTATTAATTAATAATTAATTGGGAACCCATATCAGCCTGGCATCGGTGTTAGTGATTGCAGATATGGGTTCCCAATTATTAATTAATAATTGTCTTTATAATTATCATATTCTGTCGGATATAAAATTTATCCATTCCTTGATTTCAGATGAAGTATTATAAACCATTATTATTAATTTTAACTATTTTCCATCATCTTATTTCTTAGTTGCCTCTCATCACAACTTAACTCAGGCTGTCGACCTATGGCAGTGAGCGAATGGCACAGGTCAGAAATAAAGAATAAGCTCTTGGTGAGATTCAAACTCCCGTCCATTTTGCCTAGGGAAACCTGGTAAATGCCTAGCTGCTATTCATTATTTCCTATCCGTGCTCCTTACACACAGGTTGATGGCCTGAGTTGAGTTGTGATAAAAAGCAACTAAAAACTAACATTCCAAGGGAAATTATGAATCACTGCCACACATATATATGCTGTGTTGATGGTGATCAATTAAAAAGTTGGGCCATGATCACTAAAAAATGTCCGAATTTTCAACAAACAAGCGTGCACAAACTAGTGACCAATTTAGCATTAGCTTACAATGAAAATTGAACACCCCCACTAAAACCCTATTTTGGAGGGGAATTTTCAAAAAAACAACAAAAAACAAAACATTTTCCCTCTGTGTACAAAATTTCAAGTTTCTACTATGAACGGTTAGGGCTGGGTGAACTCCGGCTACATAGATCAATAAAATTGAACCCTCCTCTAAAAAAACAAAAACTATGTTCCCTGCTCATTGAGGGGAGTGTGCATGCAAAATTTCAAGTTTCTACTATGAACGGTTAGGGCTGGGCAAAGTCCGGATACATAGATAGATAGATATGAATGTGTGAACACATGAATAACCTAAACCTTTGGTTACAGTGATTAATTAAGATGAAGGAAAATAGTAGTCAAAATTAATAATATTGAATTTAATATATGTTCGTAATTATTGTGCCTTACTCAAATGGGTAATGACAACCTGTGAATTTCATTTTGAAATCACTGTTGCTGTCAAACAGTCAATCCAAACTGTCACAAAAACTCAACATAGGTTTCTTCAGTTTTCAAGCTGGTCTGGCTGGCTATGTATGTATGTATCACGCGTACAGGCCACACCAAGGGCTGAAAATTTCAACATTTACTCCTTATTATGTCTAGAAAAAACTTTTTTCTTTTCTTTTTTAAAAAAAAGTTCCCCCCTAAATAGGTTTTTAGTGGGGGATTCAATTTGCAATGTAAGATGATGCTAAATTTGTCCTTTAGTTTGTGTCTGGCAGCATTCACGCATGTTTTTGAAAATTCTGACTTTTTTAGTGATCACTGCCCTACAAAAGGTGAGAGAAGTAATTTATTCATTGATCACCCCCTTTTTTTCAATTGATCACAGCCTGCTGCCAAAAGACATTGGTCATGTGACTATTGAGTGTTTTTATAATTTACTGAATCTAGTGCACTAACTTCCCAAATCCTTGCCGTTAAATCTACTTTATCACTTTGGTTGATCAACCACGCATGCCTACACTGACACAGAGATAGGCAGTATACTTAAACTTTTGGATGAAAATTAATATTGCTTATATCTACATCATAATAAGTATACCACAAGTATCTGGTATGTAAAAGCCACCTAATGAATATTGTTTTGGTGACCCAGTTTATCAGGACATGGAAAAAGGTTATGATGCAACTGGTAATATATAATCAATTTATTAAATTTTTATCTTTTGTCTTTCTAGGTTTTTGGCTCAAAATTATAGTAATTTTTGTGATTAAAATGATATTGATGTAACTAATCAAAATATTTCAAGTTGTCTCCCTTGATTGGAAACTGCATAAAATTTCTGATGCAATCATGTGGGGATATAGGTTGCTTCTGAATGCTGCGTTTTTTAACAATATTTAGGAATAAGAAATGAATCTTAAAATTGCTTGAAACCTTTATAGACTAATGTAGTACAAATTGTTTAAACATATATATAAACATATTATCTACATAGGTACGTATATAGGTCCATAGCCTAATGATGAAAAAAGCATTTATTTTACACATCAAATATTTATTTTTCAACATAATCTCCTTCCTTGTCAATGCACTTAATTCGGTGATGAATATTAATCACATAGATCGAACATTATACAATGAAAATTTAAGATAAAAATTCAGCTAATAACTATGTACCAGGCTACAGAGTCATTGATCCACCCTTGTAAGTGCCTCAAGAGTCCATATTCAATTCTTTGATATAGATATTTACTAGGCTTTTGTCTGGCACAAGATCACAAATGTAGGTCTTCCAGTGAGAACCCAACTCAGTAGATTTTCTTACTGGGTGCTCTACACTTGTGGCCTTGGGCCAGACCAAACTAATCTTAGTAAATATCTATAGTTTCTTTGAGATAATAGACTGACCAACCCACTTTATATGTAGAATGCTATCACAAATATATATTTTCAGAAAGATTGCATCACCTATGTGGAAAAATGTCCAGTTATTAAGAATTGGGATTTAATTTAATAATCAATTTATTAAATTATCTTTTGTCTTTCTAGAATTATAGTAATTTTTGTGGTTAAAGTGATATTGATGTAAGTAATCAACATATTTCAAGTTGTCTCCCTTGATTGAAAACTGCATAACATTTCTGATGCAATCATGTGGGGATATAGGTTGCTTCTGAATGCTGTGTTTTTTAACAATATTTAGGAAAAAGAAATGAATCTTAAAATTGCTTGAAACTTTTATAGACTAATGTAGTACAAATTATTTTGCAGCAGAATCCTATATATAAATATACAATTCCTAAGTATGAGGTGCTACCCAAAAGTTCAGGGAACTTGACCATGAAACAATTAGCTAGTTTCCACCGTCTCTTTCAAAGTAGTATTTTGAAGGAGATTAACCTTAAATCTTGGTAATTTTATGAAACTAGACTTATTTTCACAAAGTTTTACTGATATTTTGAAACTCCTCAGGTAGTTGAAATTCAGTTTTTCTATGTGACTTTAATTTGTATTATAATAATTCTTCTCTTTTTTTTTCAGAGGCTTTCTGAAGAGTGACAAAGTTCTGGGTACCATCAGTATAAAGTTACAGTCTCTAGAATCTAAATGCACAATGTATGACAGCTTTGATGTGAGTACATTATTTAAGATATCTTAGCATTTAAATTAAAGAAATGCAACTTTATGGCTCTGTGTTTGTTTATATTCTATCCATGAAAAGTACATACTGGAAATATTTCATTGTAGTCAAATAATTCTGTTTCATTGCTTTGTGATCAATTTCATCTGACCATAAATTCTTAATGATTAAAAAATGTCAATAAATATCTATACAAATGGAATTATATAAGATTAGTAAGCAAGCTCTCAACCTGAAATAGAAAAAAGCACAGGAAAAAAATGTATGTGATTTATTTGTACAATAAGATGGACTGAATGATATCACTCCACATATTCGTGTATAGAGGATCGCT
>VCCN01006687.1:3665092-3677167 GCA_006491835.1 Architeuthis dux | reverse complement strand
GCAAATATATGTTCCTAATAAAAATGTCTTTATAATTATATAAGGGAGATAATCACAAGCTGAAATTATTTATTATAACCACTTTGTTGTGATAAAAGTTATTATTATTAGTAATTTTATGAAATGTTACTAATTTTATTCAGGATGCCCCAAAAATGTCTGCACACTTTATCAGGCATTTTGAAAACTTGTTATAACACATCATTTAAGCGTAAAATACTTTTAAGTCTAATTATTTTTGGCAGAATTCACTTCAAAATTTAAGGAAATGAACATAATAAATTCTGTATATAAATTCTTTTTCTTTTGTTTTTTCCAGAGATTCTCCATATTAATTTGATATTATTTTATAACTTAGATTTGATGTCCTCATTAAATATATATAATTTTTAGTAATTTACTGACTTGAGTTATTTTCTCTGATAAATATCTCTTTCTTTTCTTTCCCCCCTATTTTTTTTTCCATAGTTGATGGATGGACGCAAGTCTGTTGGTGGCAAACTGGAAGTAAAATTGGAACTGCGTGATCCATTAAAGAATAAACAGGTTGAAGAAGTTAAAGAAAAATGGTTGATAATAGATAAATTTTTACAGAAGGTAAGCTTACTTTTTATTGCCTTCGCATTTAAAAAGAAAACACTATCTCATTTTAATTCTATTTTATAATCCACTATCCCATTTTAATTCTATTTTATACTTAAAGAAGTTTAGTAAGAGTGTTCCCTCTGATCCTGGTAAGGTTTTCTAATACAGTGATCTGAATTAAAAACATACATTTAACTTTTATTCCTGGAGGTTATCCCTTTTGAAATTTTTCTGACATAATGGTCAATTTCAGATACATTAGTAATTATGGACACACACTCTTTTAAGTCACTGTCTTTTTTCGAGTTTTTTCATTGTTTTCTTTTCTTTTGGTAATTATGCATACCTACTTGATGGCTGCTTTATCAAATCACTTCTTATTCATAGAATTTATATTATAGTTAAATAAATATGGGAAACTACTCAATAATTAGCATTTAATATACCTGGAGTTATCTCCCTTTAGAAATCGGATTATTACAATATAGATTATCGGGATGAGTGAAAACTCTGACCCCACCATTATTATTAATCGATCTTCAGATAACGAATTCTCGTGAAACCAAACTGTACAGGTTGTAATGAACCAATAAATATTTTTCTACAATATTCGCTCTACTAACGTACTGAGCCTTCTTCGGTTGGAAACAGAGGTCTATTAATATACTTATGCAGAATTGTGACGCATATTTGTAACCACTTACTATCTATATATATGTATATATATATATTGTGTTTTATATTTGTGAATTCATGCCATATGAAGTAATGCTATGCACAAATGATTATTGATGTATTTTGCGGCCCAGATTGAATTTGGTTATTTTTATTTTTTATTTACAGAGAAGTGAAGAAGAAAAGCCACCGGCTTCTACAACAGTAAGTTATTCAAGATTATAACTCTATACACAGAATAACAAGGCAAAAAAAAAAAGGGATGGTAATTGGTCCTCTGTATGTGTGAGAAAGATAATACACAAACTGTTTAATGGATCTTAAAAAAAACAATGCAAATCTTTGAGAAAAATTCCTCAAGATTTGAAATAATATGGCTATGGTATTCTTAACTTTGCTACTGTTTTACAGCTACAGTGGAATAAGTGCATTAAGGAGAGAAAGTTTAATGCTACCATAAGCTATGGAGAAATGATTAATTTAAACTAATAGGAAGAAAGATAGAAATAGGTTGGGGCAATCTTTTGAGACTCCTGGGACATATATATCCCAAGATTTCTATGACTGCTGGGATATATATGTCTTGTAAATCTCTTTTAGAAGTCTACTGGGGCGTATGTATCACGGAAATAAAGTAAATGAGATTTTTTTGGCTTTTACAACTGCAGACAATGTCGTCATTATAGTATGAAACCTGTGCTGAAACTAGTAGTCAAAGTGATCCGCTAATACTATGTTTTTCATCTGTCCCAGGATAAATGTCTAATACAGTGGTTCCCAACCGGGGGGAATAAGGCCATTATGTAAAAATAAATGTCCAGTCTAGAGTTTCTGCACTTCTATCTATCAAGTTGAAGGCTCGATATGAGCTCCAAGTTGAGAATGATTTAAGATGTGATCTCTCAGTAATAGACCCACAAATCAAAGAACTAGTAGCAAAAAAACAAGAACAGAGAACACATTGATGTGTATATCAGTTACAATAGCAGATTTCTTAGTTTTTTGTAATAAATTGGAATTTCAAATGATGTGCTCTAATTATTTTCACTTGCTTTCTTTGAGTAACAAATACACAGCGGCAGCTATACAATTATAAAATTAAACTAATTCTTAGTATGAAGCTGTCTAATTATATGTAAAATAAAGTTATTTGAAATTATTGCAACTTAATAAATGGAAGCAGGGAATACTAGTAAAAGTGGGGAATGATTCAAAGAGGTTGGGAGCCACTGACCTAGTCCAAGATGCTACTGCCGGCTCATCAAAGTATATATAGTAACACTTCTCACAGCATACATGCTATTGGTGTTGCTTTTCCTTTTCTTCCTCATCCAGGCCACTGGTATTTCCTTCACCCTGCTGGATTTCAAATGGCGGCAGGTGCAGGCTCGAAGCCTGTTTTGAGGAGGAAGTCGGACTTCATTTTTGTTTGGTACTACATGAGATTATATAGGAGTTGATGTGTTCTCACTTCAAGTTATATTGTGAAGAATTGTTTTTATAATATTTTAGTCTTCTTAATTGTGTTTTTCTTTTCTTTTTTTCTCTATATTCAGGCAACAGATAAACAGGCACATCTGTAAGTAACCTTATTGATACATTATCTGTTATATTCTTTGGATTTAATTTGTTAGATCCAGTTTTCTGAAAGAAAAGCTTTTCTTCATTCAGGAAAGGAGAATTTGAGGTATAACCTCTTCATTCAATATCTGATGGGATGCACATGGCTTTATCAATGAGACTGGATACAGACTTGCTGGTCTCACATTTTAATATCTTATTTACTATAACTTTTGTTCTAAAGTTAAACCATATTTTGATGCAGAGGAGCATCATACTCATTAAAGATTAATAATTTAAAAAATTGTAAATTAAAAAAAAATTTTTTTGATGTGTCACAAGGTTAGGCTTTTTATGAAATTCATTATATTGTCTTGAGACCCTATTGCTAAACTTGTGACAGACAAAAAACTTGCCAGTGTATCTTTCATTTGTTGAATTCATTGGACTCATGGTGTGTCATGTGAGTTTCAGTTATGGTAGCAGTTATTTTTTTCTTTTGATGTGAAAAAAAATCATCATAATCATTTTTGGGAATGAGAGATCTATTTTCAGGCAAGTTTCAATTTTATTTGCTTTTTTCACACCTGCAGGCAATTGCTTTCTTTCTTTCTTTCTTCAATTGATCAAAAAAGGGGATGTAAATTGGTCCATAAACTATGGTACATTTTTAGGGACATTGGTTCGGTATAAGAATTTCCTATTATTTGAAAGGTACTTGCTAAATTGTGTGGTAGTTATGGCTAGCGGAGAAATCTAAGATGATCCCTTTAATGATATTTTCTATAGTTTTGAGAAGGGTCATTAACATTCAAATAGGTCTTTGGACGATTGAAGTCCTTCTTGTTGTTTGTGTGTTCAACCCGATGTGGCTCCCGCTGCTCAACAGAACTAAACCTGATAGGACAAGCACAGGGAAACACCCGAATCCTACATTATAAGGGTTACCTCCTTTGAGATTAGAAAACCTCTGTTTGCCTCATCAAATTCGGATATTAGGAAGGCTGAAGAATGGGTCAGCCAAAGCGTTGTGTTAACAACACAAACAAGGAGTTCAATCGTCCGAAGAACTATTTGGATCCCTTTAATGTTGGTTCGGACCCAGTGTCTTGGTCATACATTCATGTGGCTTTTTCCATTGTGAAAAGTATTATTATTACAGTATAATTATTCTATAGGCTACTTCTATTTTTTTTTTTTTTTTTTCCATTAGCAAAGTACCCTGTGATATAGGGGTAGGATTTGTTAAACAAATACTTAAAACTGTGAGCTGCTCTTTGCTTGTCTAAGTGATTTGAAATCTTCCTCGGTTCCAAGCTCACTCACACAGCACCCTTTGAGGAAGCTTAAATAAAAAATATTGACTTTGATCTCACTTTAGGATGAGTGTAGAAGTTGAGTGGAGGTACAGGTAGCCTAGCAGCTTGGAAAATGGGATCAGGGAACCGAGTTCAAACTCTGGCTGTGACAGTTTGCGTTCACTTAGCACTAATACCCTTGGGAAAGGCATGATTCCATCCCCCCTCCCAGCTATGTGTAAATAGCAGAGAAGACTGGGCTGTTCAGCCTTGGTTGGCAACTATTCTAGGAGATAGATAACTCTGATTCCAAACTGGGAAAGTCCAACCCCTTGTCCAGCATTGTGACAGGTGGCCAGCAGACAGAGTAGGGAATGTGTTCACAAAATGAAGTTAACAGGGCTCTGGTGAAGCTTCGATGGGCCTAGCAAGCCGGAAGTGGATTAGTAAATCCACTTAGTAAAATAAAGGAGAATAGAAACGGATGGACAAAATAATATGACGTCTGTCTCCACCTCCCCACAAACCCTCAAGTACAAACGGAGGATTTTTAAAAAAAAAAGTATTAGTTGAACAGTTTAGCAATAAAATTTACATGGAATATTTAGAATTTCTTTATGTGCAACTGCCAAAAAGCAGTCAGCCACTTCATAACTGGCCTTTATTGACTGACTTTTTGTTTTGTTTTTATTTTAACAGCAACAAGAATCAGAATCATTGCAAGAGCAAGAATTCACAGTTGTGCACCCTGTTCTAGGAATGGCTAAACCTTTTTAATACATAAGATGAATCATCACTTCTTTAAAAAAAAAATGGATTACTCATCCCTTAGGGACTATAAACCAATGTATCCGATATGAATTAATATTCTTAAATAGTTGAAGAGGGGAGCACTTATCTCAGATAGCAGTTGACTGCTATTGTATTGTGTTTGAAATATGGTTATTCACAGGGGAAAATACATATGCATTTACTTTGGATGAAAATCAGAGATTAATACTTGGATTGTAATTTACTTGAAAAAACTAATAATTTTAAAATATGCACAACATAAATAATGTTGATCTGTTCAAAAGAACTTTTTGGATGCTCTTAAAATTCAATTTTTTGTTTTACATCAATGAAAAAAATTAAGCTATATTTTTAAAAAGATACTTTGAATGTACAATTGCAAAAATACTAAAGTTTTCAATTCTTGTTTAGTTATTATTGTTTTATATATAAAAAAAAATAATAAGAAAGATAATTCGTTAAATGCTATTTAAGATTTCAACTTAGCATCATTGGTCATTTGAACTCTAATGAATGCTCAAAAGAGTGTATTTTTAAGGGAAGTTCAATAGTCTGTAGTGTATCTTTGAGGAAAGCTTAATATATTTAACTCTGAAGAAACCACTCTGTTGGAAGCTTTCAACTGTCCTTTCATTTGTATATTCCTCTCTACCTAGCACAAGACAACATTATAAAGTATCATCACCACTGCCTAAAAGTTAATAGGCTGAGAAGATAGAAAAAAGACCCTGTAATTATATTGAGTCTTAGACATTTTCTGTACAGAGGAATAATTTGTTTTAAATATGGATAAGTATTAAACCAATACAATATGTAGCAGCTTCTTTCTTGGTCAGGGTTGCAAGGTTTGCTAACATCCTTTTAAATATTTGCCTATTTTAACACTTTGTGGAAAATGATTTTTTATTTATGCTTTCTTGTATTTATATTTGTGTTTGCTTTCGTTTCTGAGATCAGGTTCGCTTTTCTGAATATTGAAAAATGGAATTGTTGCTTACTCACATTCATTGTGTCTTGCTTTCCTTGTTTCTCTGCCTTTTGTGTTTGTCTAAAAGTGATGCTCATACTAATTCCAATGCAATTTTGTTACTCAGTTTTTTAAAAGATAAAATTCTAAAAATATTAGTCTTATATTTTATTAATAATTGTTTTGTCATTAAAAAATTTTAAAAAAACAATTCATGACAATATTTCGATTTGTCTCCCTTGTTTAGTAGTTAGAGTATCATGCAGAGTGCAAATTGTACATAGAATGTGGGAAGGTTAGAAAATTTCTTTACAAAACTAAGGCAGATTGGTTTAGCGAAGCACTTGAAAAGTCTTACCAGACTCCAGCCCAAATCCTTTTACTTTGCAGGAACTAATTTCTTAAAAAATCGACCTTTGTTATTTCTAATTACAAACATAGACTTTCAACATTTTTAAACTCTACACTTCAAAATTTAATTTATTTGTTAAAATTTTAGTTTGAAAATTTCATGCAGGTTCTCAGTAACTGTGAGCCTGTTTTCAGCATTAATCAATTTATCTTGGTTGGAGGGGAAGCAGAACAGTGGGAATATGGATTTTTGTATGTGAATAGTTCCACCCTTTCTAGCCACTGGCCTGCCTATGAGTGCCAGGAGACATACAATAAGTTAAATAAAATTCAATGTGCGATAAGATTTAGTTCTTACTTTATAAACTAGTTAATCCCGTGAAAAGATTCATGGATATATTTCAATTTCTATGGGATATTTTTATCAGCCAAATTGTTTCCTTTTAATGGAAGAGTCGATTGTTATGGACAAAAGAACAGAAAAATCACACTGTTCATTATATAAGTAGATTAAAGTAGCATAAGTTGGTATCAAACCATCGATACTGGGAGATCCAATTGGGATCGAACACACTAACAACAGCCAGTAAGACTAGCTTGCTTGTACAACGTGTGTCCTGATCCGTTTTTGTTTTTTTTCATATGATTTACTAACTTAGCACAGTTTGTTATCAGTGGAGATCCACTGAGGATAAAATCCACTAACAATAGCCAGCAAGATTAGCCTGCTGATCAATGATACGATGTGTCTTGATCCATTGTTTTTTTTTCCTATGTTATATTCATTAATCCCAGCGTTTTTTTGCTTTTTCAATATATTTGAATTTCTATGAGATGTTTAAAAAAAAAAAAAAAAATACTGAATTCATTTACTATAGTCCATAGTTTCATAGTTTAGAAGATGATATTATCAGGAAAATTTTTCCCCTTCAGTGGAAGAGTCCAATGTTACAGACAGCGAACCAAGAAAATCAATGTTCATTATTAGAGTAGATAAGTTTGTTTATTGCTGTTCTCTTTAACAATTTTAAACTAACTTTTAGTATTACTTTGAGATTTATTCAGAGTTTTTCTTAGATTTTGTTTGTATTTTAAAAATTATAAATTTTTAATCAAGTTATAAAAATGGTGCCTATTTGCTTAGTTCATTAAAAAAAATACCTACCTTAATTTTTACTTTCTTTTACTGATTGACAACTTGTAATCCAATGCCTGCCTATTAAAAAAATTAGAATGAATGAAAGAAATAAGAATGCTCTTCAAAAAAATAAATCCTGCTACTTTATTAAAATTTAATTACTGTATATGCCGGTATACAAGATGGACATTTAATTAAAAAGAAAAAAACACTGTGCAAAAAATACACTGTCTCAAATGCGCAGATATTATGATTAGGGGTCATCTACCGAAGCTCAATATGGACAGTTATGGGACTTGGATGAGTTGCAGTGAGCGGTAGTCCTCCAAATACCCATGTAAACCATTTATCTTATAGTCCGTCATGGTATTTTTATTCTGTGACTTTTATTTAACCTTCAATACCTCAACAATTGATTAAGCCTTAGTTTAAAAGAAACGAGTAAAGATATTTATTTATTATAGAGATACAATATTAGGATAACCTTTTACTACTATTTCTCCTTTTGTTCTAAGCTTTACTTTAGTCTACTCTGAAATAACTCGACCCTGTCGGCTGTGGCCTAGAATACGCTGACTGCATACCCTGCAGAGGGGTAAGACCACCCCCCTTCCAAACGGGCCACCTGTTTTTTCACCAAAGTCGCAAGACTTTAGTTTAAAAAGAAAATAACCTTTCACCAAAGTCGCAAGAAAAAAATAACCTATGAAACTATACTCAAAAATGTAAAAAACAGATTCAATATACATACCTTGACAACAAACTGTCTACAAAAATGTGCCTACATTAATTTGTCCGCAATAGTCTGTCTACTATAATTTGTCCACATAAATTGTGTATTCAAAAAGAAACCGAATTCGGCACTAAACCAAGGGTTAATGTCCCGTTAAACAAAACAATCAATCAATCTAAAATAACTCCATTGAACAAATCTGAATTTAATACTGAAGGTTATCTCAGTATATATAGATGTTACGCCAAATCGTGAAATTGCCTAATTAGTGAATAAAACTATGTAAATGAAAAATATTAAAAAATATTTTCAATTTCAGTGTTCTAAACGTTATAAATATTAAAATTCTAAAACTTCAAAATTTAAAAAAAAATATTAAAATTTTAAAATTAACATTTTTATGAACTTAGATCCATCTTGTGTATTGATGTATGTCTTCTGATGTACATGTTACAGCTGTTTATGCCATTTTCAACATCTTAGCCTATAAAACTATGTATTTATTTATTTTTGGTAAAAAGTAAATACGTAGTTTTAACTTTGTTTAAAAGTTAAAACTACGTATTTACTTTTTTTTTTACAAAAAAAAAATATATAGTTTTAATTTAATCAAAACAAGGATAAAAACAACTAATTTTTATTACAATCAAAAATTTATGTAATCAAAGTGAAATCAAACTTTTTTTAACAAAAAATAACTAAATACATAGTTTTATTCGCTATTTAGGCAATTTCACCGATTCGATGTAACATATATATACTTGGTGCCATATGACCAATCTAAGCGTCAGTGAACCAAAAAGTCTTATATTATTATCAGAAAATTCCTCATTCCCTTTTTTTCATACTGCCATATTTCAGAGCCAGTTCTGGGAGTACGTCAAGGGAGGTCCTAAAGTATGAGAAACAGCAACTTGATAAACAGGTGAGTTGTTGTTTTTCTCTGAGATTTAGTAATTGGCAATATCATTTCTAAAAATCTTTTTTCTTTTTGATAACAACCAAAGATTGCCATATCTGCCTTAATCTCGACAAAACTCACTGCCTTTGTTGTACTTTTTAAATTATAAAAGAAACAGGAAATAAAATTTATCTCGATGAACCTGCCACCATTTTATCAAGTTCTGCCAGATGTTGGCTTTCATTCTTATGTAATACAGAGGAAGCCGCTTATTGTGATCACTTTGGGACGGTCTTTTAGATAACAATAACATATAGCAAAGGATATAGAATTTGTAACAATTTACATTCGTTGTTATAAACAACTTTACATTATAAAAAATTATTATGAAATTTATTTTTTAATTTCTTTAAATTTTTATTTGCAACATGAGAACGAGTGTTGTTGGCAGCAAAATCTCGAGTCAACTTCTTTGTTCAGAAAAGGGTCTTTTTTTCTTCTAATGCATCATTTAAATGAGCCAATTGCTCTCTGTAGCAATGCAAAGTAACAGTTTGTCCAGGTTCTAACAATTTTTAACAAAGAATTCTTTTTGGATCCTGCCAAACAAAGAGAACTTTTTCTCTCCAGTAGATTCCGTTTAGGTTGAAATATGGAAGGCAACAATTTTATTCATTTTGGATTCTTGTAATAAATCCATTTTTTTGCAAAGTAGGACGACTTAACCGTCAAAAATGCATTGTATCGTAAGGACTGATTGACTGATCACTGCTAAAGAAGCTAACATTTTTTTTACTTTTGTACTGCAATGACTGTTTGAGCTTTAGTAAAAAACGATTATTTTGTTTTATTTTTTTTATTAAATCAAGTATTGTTAACCACTTTCATTAATTTTTGACTTCTATTTACCTGTATCTTGATTTTTAGTATTTAAAAAAAAATGACTGTGTAAAATGGTTTAACGAATAACAATAGTTTTTTTACTAAAACCAAGTTGAATTGTAATTAAAAAAACAACTGAAAGTTAAGATGAAGTTAAAAATTAATAAAAATGGTTTACAATACTGCGTCTAAATAAAAATTAAATAATAAAATAATTGATCACTTTTACTACAATCAAAACTAGTCGGCACTACTGAAATTGTGATTGAACAAACTAAAAATTAGGATGAATGTAAATAGTAGTCAAAAATTAATCAAAATTGTTTACAATACTTTATTTAATAAAAAATAAAATAATCGTTTAGTAAAAAAAATGTTAGCTTCTTTAGTGGTGATCGGTCAAATCAGTCCCTATGATACAATGCGTTTTTGACTGTTAAGTTGTCCTACTTTGCCCATTTTTTTCTATTTTTCTATCTTGTCCAAAAATGAGATTTTCTTTCTGTGTCAAGCAAGAGAAAGACTAGTATTTCAACGCTAACCAATATTCATTTCTGTCAGTTCATGTGGACCTCCTTTTCCTAACTTCTGAATTTTTGCTAAAGACTTGTAAACATTTTACAGTTGACTGATTGCACAAGCAATGAAAAGATGATTCTAAGATTTCCCTAACATTGTGCAAAAGACAGCCCTGGGAACTTTTGCATTAACCAAATATGCATTTGTGTCTAAATTGTTCCTCGTGTTTATTCGAACAGTGGACTGATTGCAGTGCAGGCCTGTGAGGTTATAGATTTGTGTTAAGAGCCTTTAAGTTTACTGTTTGGATTTATTTATTCTCTATATTCCATTTATTATTAATGTTTTCTTACTCTTTCCAGATTTGCCACCTGAAAGACAGCCTGACAGCTTCTCAATTGCAGACACTTTCACATAAAAGTAAACTGCTGCAGGAAAAGATAGATAAACAGAACGGTGCTCTTAGGGCAGGAGGAAAAGCAGGTTTTAAAGGTGAGCTGTAAGAATTTATCTATTAATCCACTTAGTCATACCATACAAAGAGAAGTGAATTTTTCGCAATGTGTCGAAAATAATTCTCAATGAGTAACTGTTCATCGACGAGGGAGGGAGGAGATCCAACTCCAAAGGAAGAAATATTCTTCCCTCGTCGAGAACGGTTACTCATTGGGAATTATTTTCGACACATTGCGAAAAATTCACTTCTCTTCGCGACTTGACAGGTCGAGCGGATGGTAATGAAAACCACTCTCTGTCCAGGGGCGCATAATGAACGCCTGTTCAAACTTGATCGACAGATACAGTAATCCGACGTTGACGATAGGCGATGTTGATGCTAAACTCCTCTATGTGGCCGGGGTTTAAATACAGTAGAATTCGTACTATCCCGCCATGTGCAGTGGCTGGGTTCTGGTTCCGGTTCTTTGGGAATCTATAAACATCAATTATCATGCAACACTAGTTTCTCCCTGTCACGTGATGGGTTCGAGAATTTCCTTTGCCCCTCCTCCCACCTGACCATGAAACTATTTTTGCCACACTACCTATCTACCTACCTACCTACCTACCTACCTACCTACCTACCTACCTATGGAGTACATAATGCTTTCTATATCTCTGCTATAAAAACATTGACTACACACAGTCCTTTATGGCATGGAAAACTTATGTTTTCATTGACAAGGCAAAAACTTGACATGGTTGGAATATACTTGCTACAACCAGTATTTAGCCACAGGCAATTTTTTCCACAGCTTGGAGCAATGCAGAATGGAAAGTAGTTGAGCGTAAAAAATAAGACAAGAAGAATAGTTATCACAACAAATATTATCTTTTGAAGTTTTTGAAGATAATATTGTTTTTTAATCTAGTGTATTTAAATTGATCAGTAGAAAAGTGACAATTTAAAAATGTAAATAAAATTATCTTTTTGTTTATTATTAAATTATTATTAAAATGTATTTTGTTTTCTATAGTTTTGAGAAGGGTCATTAATATTCAAATGGTTCTTCGGACGATTGAACTCCTTGTTGTTTGTGTTGTAAACACAATTTTTCAGACGATCCATTCTTCAACCTTCTTCAGGTGTAAAATCCGAGTGTGAAGGGGTAAACAGAAGTTTTATTTTAAAAGGGGGTAGGCGACCATCTTCCTCTCTGGGAGGAAGTCCAGATT
>VCCN01006687.1:3637556-3648704 GCA_006491835.1 Architeuthis dux | reverse complement strand
TTGTATGATCAACAGATGTAATGTAATGAGTACAATATGGGAAGGAGTTTTCTAGTTGTTTTGTATGATGTAAAATAAGATATGTGGAGATCGAAAATTGAGATATTGGCGATATTTGCTAAGGAAGATCATAGGCGTAAATTCCTTTTACCTTTAAGAAAACTTTGTTTTTTAAGAAAAGATGTATTTATATTGAAAGCACACAAAAAATATTAGAAACGGAAACAGTTAATAAAATGTTGTGTTCCTCTAAGAAAAGATTTGATTTTTGTAATGTTTATATATTTATGTATTAAATTCTATATATGTATGTATTAACGATTAATAATATATAAACACGCCGAAGCAAGCTCCAAGCAGCCCCCATTCCGTTTCCGGTCCCCAAAACACGGACCGGAAGTGAGAATGGGGAAGGCTCAAACTTATTCACACCAATCGCCCTGTAAATACGTGTCTCCGATTCTTTTCTAAGCACCGCTAAATACAGTTATGAACCAAACGCGTTCAAACTAAACACAGCTAAACAGAAAGAACAACCAGAAACAGAGGCACTAATATCAGAAAACATTACAATGGCGACGAGGTAAAAGACGCACCATAATACTGGCCACGAGGAAAACAAAAAAAACCCAGACTATCCGACCCGCGTGACAAAAAAAAATGCATCTCCCACAATTTCCGGAAATCATGAAATGGAAACCACTTCTTTTCTAAGCACTGCTAAATACAGTTATGAACCAAACGTGTTCAAACTAAACACAGCTAAACAGAAAGAACAACAAGCAACAAAGGCACTAATATCAGACAACATTACAATTTTCTTTAGAAAATATTTTATTTAAATGAATAAATTAGAATGAACTAAATCTTATTACTTTTTTATGTATATCTTTATATTAACGTTATTTGAAAAACCTGTTTTTCTTATGTGGGAATACTTGAAGGTTTTGTTCGTTCGTTTCAGTCATTTGTTTCTTATTATGATTAGTATTGGTTAGAAGCTTTAGTGTTTGTTAGTCAATGAGAAAATAGAATGGCAGTGTAGTTAGTTCTTTGGAAGAAATAGCGAATCTTCCAGACGGCAATAATTTAGGAGACGATATAGACACGACCAGTCTCGGCCGTGGAGTTACTCAAACTGTCTGGGTTCACCGAAAGGCGCGGCAAATCACAGACGTTGATCTTCGCGTCAAGGTCAACTGACTAGACAAGCAAGGGGGTAGATCTAAAAATAATACAAGCTACCCCTATTGTCTAGCGGGTTATAACACCCCCTAACCCCATAGTTTCTTTAATGCGGTGCTTAGAGATTTAGTTTGTCAGGGGCCCTAATGATCCTGGCAGATCTTCTAAGGACCATTTCTGTAGAAAGAGGAAGTTTGTTCTGACCATGTGATTTCAGGTTCAGGGTCAATCTGGGGAGTAGTAGATTGATCAGGTTCAAGGTTTTTTTTCCATAGGTGGATAAGTCCTTGTGATGATCTGATCTTGATGACGTTTGATGATGCCGCCATCTGTAAGCTGACATTTATAGGACAGGGGACCTGTTCGTTCGGTTACTTGAACATGTATCCACTTAGGACCAGACGCATAGTTGCGCACAGCGATCGGTGCATTCTTGTTGTCGTATTATGCGACCAGCTACGTGGTCATTAGGGCTTAACAAGTCAAGACGACAACCGAAACGACGCTTGAAAAGCATCTCCGCTGGTGATACACCGGTAGTAGTATGTGGAGTAATCCGGTAGAAATTTGTCTAGTACAGTACTCCAAGGTTCGGAGGAACTATTTAAAGCACTCTTGAATGTTTGTACCATTCTCTCAACCAAACCGTTAGTAGATGGTTTATACACGGCTGGGGTAATATGCCTGATGCCATTGTTTTGCATCTATGCCGTATGCACTGCTATCGGCCACAACAGTTAGGGTCAAAATGTACTGACGCCTTAGAGCGCAGCAGTAGAACTTTAGAATCTTTGATGGAGTATCATCTCTCAAAAGTCTCAACAAGCGGCTATAAAACATAGGATGCTTGTGGCACAACGCGTCTCTAAAAATTAAACATACCAAGGTAAGATTAGAGTTGCTTAATGTTGATGGGTGCTGGGCCTTCAACTATGGCCTTGACCTTATCTTTCACAGTGTGTCACCTCGGTTACTTTGAGTACACACTTATCTGCATGCAATTTTAGCCCAGCGTCCTGTAACTTAGTAAGGACTAGCTTCAGTCTTTGAAAATGTCGAGTCTCTGTTGCACCACAAGTCAGGATATCATCTTGATAACACAGCACTCCGGGCATATCCTGAAGTAGCTGTTCCATGGCTCTCTGAAAAATGCCAGGAGCTGAAGAAATTCTAAAACACAGACTGTTGTACTGAAACAAACCTTTGTTAGTGTTTATCACTGTGTGTTGCTTGGATTCATCATCCAATAGCATCTGTGCATACGACTGGGACATGTCCAATTTTGAAAAGAATTTATCGTCAGACAAGATAGCAATCAAATCTTCCAATTTCGGAATCGGATATTTGTCCAACTTTACAGCTTTATTAGCAGTTAATTAGTAGTCACCACATAGACGAATGGTACTATCACGTTTTAGAAGTGGGACTGCAGCTGTAGCGATATAAAGATGTCTTCCGTTTGGAGACACTTCGTGGTGATCGGAGATAGAGGACCTTGGTTGTGGAATAGCAACAAACACAGTATTTATGAGAAAAATATTATTCGCTTTCCTTAGTTTATTTTTCTTCTCATGTGAACGAATTTAGAGAGCGCCAGGTTATCGCGTTTACAAGACAACAATGTTCAATTGCTTTTCTTAGGCGTGTGAGCTATTCATGAGTTATGCGTGGAAGGCGAATCGAATGGCAAGTCCCGGGGAAGAATCGAAACCGACCTAGGGAAGAGGAAAGTGACTGGGTTGGACCCTCCGACCGAATGACCAGCCAGTCAGCCCCTTAATTATTTCAAAAGGACACCCAGCTGGTGACCTCGCCAGGGGAAGAGGAAAATTTGAGTGACCAGCCGGTTCCTTAATTATTTCAAAAGGACACACATTACCCCCAGTCGAATTTTGATGGCGCCAGCCAAAATCAGTCGGCACGCATATACACACGGCACCTGAAACTGGGGTCAAATATCAGCCTCCACGCACACCCATATTTCGTTCCGCTAATAGTTCATTCCGCTACACAGCAGCAGCCCACTTAGAATGAATGAATGGAGAAATAATGTCCTCATCAACAAGTCTGTCAAGTTCCTGATCAACTTTAACCCTCATAGTATAAGGAATAGGTCTGGCTTTACAATAAACAGGAGCTACTTCCTTGTCTACTAGTATGTGGCATTTCTCTCCTTTGTAGCTACCTAGACCTGGAGAAAATAGTGTTGAAAACATTTCTGTGACGTCTTTTCCAAAATTAGACCGGTCGGCAGAAATAGATAGAATAGGAAGTCTTAGGAGACTGAATTTCTTTTAGGATATCTCTGCCTAGCAGAATAGGGCCGGGTTTATCAACCACGATTAGCATAATATTTTTCCTTTCTTCAGTTATTTTAAGTGTTAGGTACAGGTGCAATTCACCGAGAATAGGTAATAGTGAACCACCGTATACTCTTTATCAGAGCACTTGTGAAGTTTCGGACGCTTTGTAGGTGACCAAAGCGTCCGATAGGAATGACTGCTGATCAGCGAACCTGTAGCGCCTGTGTCTAACTCCATGTCAGTAGAAGTGCCGTTTAAAAGAACTGGAACTAATATAGGTTCGTCTCAACGTCCAGTTGCATTAGAAAAAATGCACTCGTCATTACCTTAGAATATTCAGAGTCAAATTCAATGTTTTTAGGAATTTTAGTGTTCTGGTTAGTATTAGCTTTCTAGTAGTTTTTGCCACTATTTGAAAAACACACTCTCTTTATATGTCCGTTCTTTTTATACCTGTGACATTTTGCATCTTTGAACGGACAGTCGCTCTTTCAAATGCAATTGTCCACAACCAGAACGCGGATATTTAAGTTTAGAATTAAATGTTTTATTAGAATTATTATCACCATTCCTTTCTCCTCAAATTTCCACTCCTGTCCCGCCAAAAGTTAAGGGGTTAAAACTGAACACTTTCCCATTGGTTGAGACATGACCAATGAGAAGCGCTTAAAAAAGGACCGCGGACTTCAAAATCCCTTTCCACATCTCTTCGGATCTTTTGGGATCTGAACTCCTAATTTTCATTCTGATTTCACATCTACTCCAAACTACACAGCAAAATGTCAGGACGTGGCAAAGGAGGAATAGTTAAGGGAAAGAGCACGACCCGCTCATCCCGTGCCGGATTTTCAATTCCATTCCCACCGTCCCATAACGACTACTATGCCAAGATGGACGCCGTCAATGGAACAACTGGCCACACCACTGAGATTCTCGAATTGGCAGGAAATGCTGCCAGAGACGACAAGAAATCCAGAATCATCCCCCGCCACATGCAACTGGCCATCAGAAACTAAATAATGAACATTTGTTAACTGGAGTTAACCACGACATGTGAGTGTTTCTCCACGCGAATCCCACACTTTTTCGCAGACCCCGTCCCAACCTTCCAAAACCCCAAACAACCCTACCTTCCCTCTATATCTTTTATCTATCCTTTTCTCTTCTTATATAATAAAGATTGGATTGTCTCGGACCAAAAAACCTGTAGTATTGTTGTTATTCCTCTCACACTTGAGTCCAGTGATCCCATTCGCGCTAACAAATCGTCCTATGGAAGAAGAACTAGTTCTCTCTTCCAAACTGGACACTACGAGTACTTTTGCGGAAAGCAAAGGTTACCACCACCAAACTATAATGTTAGTGTAATGTAAACACAACATTCTTCTTAACTTTATTTTTTCTTATAGTTTCTCTTTTGTTGCGATGTTGACGTGAAACGTGGCTGACACTGGTAGAAGGGCGATAACTCATATCCATGACATCTCTCGAAGCTGCCTCTTTTGAAAAGGCTAATCCTAAAGCTCATTCAAAAGATAGATCCGCTCTTGTAATAACAAATGCTGTATCGCCTTGTCATTCAATCCACAAACAAACTTGTCTCTCATGGCATCTTTGAGATAGGGTCCAAATGTCAGCGACAAATTGTGCAATAGTTTCATCTGCTTCTTGTTTTCTATTAAAAGATTTGAAGCGTTCATAGATTAAAATAACCCTATGACTGAAATGTGCTTTTAACACGCCGACTAACTCTTCATAATTACAGCCAGCAGGTATCGTAGGAGAAACGAGATTCTGCACTAATAAATACAATTTTGGACTTAACAACGAGAGAAAAGTAGCCACCTTCTTGTCTTCTGCTATATCGTTAGCCACAAAAAATCTATTATATCACAATAGGTTTCGAAATCCTCCTGATCGTCGTTAAAGGAGTCAATACAACCAATTACAGGCATAGTGCCAATTTGAACTACGAAGAAACTGAGACAAAAGAAATATCCTCGTCGCCAATAAATGTAATAACTTGAACTTCGAGGAAGTCAAGAAGTCAAGTCAAGAAAAATATGAGAAAGACAAACCTACCTGTTTTTTTTATGTGGGAATACTTGCAGGTTTTCTTCGTTCGTTTCAGCCGTCTGTTTCTTCTTTATGATTAGTATTGGTTAGAAGCTTTAGTAGAGGGAAAATATGATATGAGTGTAATTAGTTCTTTAGAAGAAATAGCGCATCTTCCAGACATGGCAATAATTTAGTAGACAATATAGACACGACCAGTCACGGCCGTCGAGTTACCCAAACTGCCTGGGTTCACTGAAAGGCGCGGCAAATCACAGACATTGACCTTCGCGCTTCACATTTTTCTGTAACATTTAGAGGTTAAAAAACGAAAAAACAGTGAAATTTCGGAAAAATAATTTTATTTTACATCTTGAATAACAACATTGAGAGAACAGGATGATAAAACATATATTATAAAATGAATTTTTGCGTCTGATCAGAGAAATAATCCAGCAGACATCGACACCCTATTTTAAAAACGTAATTAAAATTGAAAAAAAAAATTAGTTATTGATTTTTTTTCTTTGCTTTACTAGCAAGAAAAAAAACCAAAATGTCAGTCAAAAGAAACGAAAAACAAATTTTCATTAATTATTAAGTAGAATATTGCAATATTTCGAAGTCGTTTTTTGTTTACTTTTATTATCGCCAACATACATACATCGTAGTTAGTTATTTGATAAGTTAGCAAATAAAACTTTTATATGCAAATCCTATAAGTTATATAAGCATAGATTATGTTTTTAGATGTATAATTTGACATTTTTGTCAATAACAACAATAAATTACTACTTCCGTAGCGGACTCATACGTATTTTTGCACTCACGCACTACGGTCAGCAAGTGAAAAGCACTTGACATCAAATTTTCCTAAGAACAACCAGATTTTTATTCCGAGAACCAAGTTAATCTTTCCGAGTACAACATTTTTCAAGACATGAAATTAATGTACTTGACTCGAACTTAATACGCTTTGTGGACAACAAGTCTGGCAAAACGATGAATCTTGTCACCTTACATTTCATCTTGAATCCTTGACTATACCCAGTTCAACACACCACAATTTCGACCAGCCACACATCCACCACTCACCTCTTACTATAAGAAGACCAGCTATCCTTTATTCTTTGTTCAGTCAAGATTTGTCGCCTTTGACAAATCCATGACGGTTCCACAGAGACGCGCCTCTCACCTCTGATTATGTACGTACGCATTCATACACATTCATACATACACACATACTCTTCCTTACCATCTTCAACCAACTAAGTAGTATACGAACACTTTAAATGCATTACTTCTTCTCATCAGCTAAGAACTACTTTTTGTTATTTCTTCTGTAATAAATATTTGCACATGCATGTATTTCATTCCTTTTACTACTGCAGAAAGAGGCAGAGAAAGAAAGATCTCTCTTATGCGCATCGTTAACATTACCCTCTTTCTTTCTCTAGTCTTATCAGAACCCTAGTTTGCTATTCGACAGTACTGATACTTAAGGCTACTATAGCCACTATTACTACCGCTGCTACAAACATCTTCACCGTTAGAGATTACTACGCCCTTATCATTGTTATTGTTTTCACAGTAACTTTTAATGGAGTCAGATATATTTAATAATGGAGTTAGTTAATTTAATATTAGTCCTAATTCCACCAACAACATTAGTTTCCATCTAAACTTCGAAGGATGTGTCTCTCTCCTCAACAGAAAAATAACTGTTCTGTCAAGAATGTTTAATAAGAAATCTTTCAGAAATAAAGTAGGCCTCCGAAAATGGAATCATTCACAATTCAAGAACTGGCCCACTTCGCTTGAGCTTTAACCCTCGTGCTTAGGTTTGTCTTCTCCATCAGAACTGGTGAATTTAAGCTGTACGTTCAGGTTCTCCAGTAGATGGCTGTGTGGCTCTTTGCCCTGCATCACACCAACTATGCCAGGTGGTTGCCCGTGCATATACGTGGCATGGTCAGATTAGAAATAGATCATCCATCACTTTACATGGAGTTCACTGAAGGTCATTTTGTTGTTCATATATCATCCAATATGTTCAGTTCAATTTCCATAGATCAAACCCAAGAGCAGATGAGCGCATTAATCAAGAGAGCGGGGGTGCTGTAGGCCTCTTTGACAGTCCAGAATTCAGAGGTGGCTGGTCCAGAAGTAGTGAGAATTCTGGAAGAGTATGAGACTGTAATGGTTCCTAGCTTTCAGAAAGTATTTTTTAGAAAGATGTAAAAGCTCTGCTGACCTCTTTCCAAGATATGGAAAGAGGTCAACAGTACAGTAGCATTACAAAATTCAGGAAACAGGAACCAAGTAGTAAGAAACATTCACTGATCAAAGACTGAAAGATTCAAACAAATATCCGAGTGATACAATAATAAAAAGAGAATCAGTTTAAGATATTCAGGTTACCATACTCCAGAATGATGAAGAAATCTCATGCACAACTCCCATCTCTAAACGTTGATTGTTCCTTGTTTTCAAGACTGTACATATCTTGTCAAATCCGAGCAGGAAACTTTGAAGAATTATTCTGTCATGAAAATCAGCCTTGCCCACCATCCATCTCAGATATGGGTCAGTTGAAACAAAGGAAGAAATTTGACCTTGTGGAAATCCTCGAAAGAGATTTAGAGCAAGTACAGACTGCTTCAGAGGTTTGGGTTAAGCTGTAGGAATGTGCTGCATTAGTCCACATGTTGTTGCTTAAAGACCAGAAAAACTTCAAGGATTATGCTGACAATATTCTCTGTCCATACCTAGTAAAACACATGATGGGCTGTTCCCTTGTGACCAGGAAGAAGCTGACACCAGGCTGATTTTTCACTCATTGTGGAAAGGAAGGATACAAAAAGTCCCCAATAAGAACAGTTGGTACTGATGTAGTTGTCCTTGTCCTGTGACTTTCTTTGATAGATTGAATTTGGAGGAGTTATGGATAGCTTTTGGGGTTAAGAAGAACTTGATATCTGTACTAAACTTGGTAGTCTAAAAAGCAAAGCCTTACTGATGTTCCGTGCACTGTCGGGGTGTGATTTGATGTCATTATTCCATTGAAAAGGAAAAGAATCAGTATGGGAAGCCTAGAGGTATATGCTCTAGTTACAGATGCATTCCTAGCACTCTCTGAAATGCCAAATGATGTAAATGAGGTTGTGCTTCATGAGATGAGATTGTTGTTGTCATGTTCAATAAAACATGTTCCTTGAGTAGACTGAATGGATCTAGGAAAAAGCTATTTGTCCATGGATCGCATGTCATTGAAAACTCGGAAGACGCTCAGAAAACAGTATAAATACAAATGTTCTGAAATATTCTGAGGGTCTTCCAGAAGACCCTGGAATACTCCCTGGATCCACTCCTGCCTTTTAAGAAATTAAAAAAGTACAAAAGTAGATGTAATCGTCGTGCTTAATGCTCTGGAATTATTTGGGCAAGAAGCAAGTGAAGACTTTAAGGCTTCCGAGTACCGAGACAGAAATGTAACAATTTGCATTCACCATGTTTGCAGAGCAGTACTTTTTCACATATATCATTTCAATCACGAGATTATTATACATTGGCTAAAATGCTTCGTTTAATTGAGCCCAATGCAGTATAAACATTCATAAGCATCAGTTTAATATTCTATAAATCATTTCAAACTAAACACTTCTTGGATAGTTGAATGAAGACTACTCGCACTGCAACCTCTGGCCATAGTGTATAAATGGTCGGCTGTTAAGTGACGTCAGTAGTGCTCGATTTGGTGAGTCAAGTCGAAGTTTTTTGATACAGCATCAGTCGGATATAATACGTTCACTGGAAGCAAATGGTGTACAGTCCACACCGAGTTCATTAAAACCTTCCTCACTGGAAACTAATGAAATTTCATTACGCCTATTAAAAGCGATGTTATTAGGAAATAATCATCCAACTGTATGTCAAATTAAGTCAAGTAATCGTAATTCTTTAAAAATGTGCAACTTTTGGTAATTGTTTAAAGTGTATTTTTTTACGTTAACGAATCGTGTGGAGCATTATTTCTAAAATTGTATTCCGTAGGTTAGTTTAACTTTAGATCTCGTTGAATTGAAATATACTTGCCGAAAACCCGACCTACGGGCGGTTTTCAACTAGTTGCTGCGGAAAGCCTAAACAGGGCATTCGGCTCTAATAAGAGATCAAAACTGTTTTTTCGAGGTATCTTAATTCAATACCTCTGGCTACAATGTAATTTTTCGGATACCCAGAGGTTACATACAGATAAACGGAATCAGAATTTTAGCATTAGATAGATAGATAGATAGATAGATAGAAAGAAAGAAATCAGGTCATTATCATCGGGTGAGCGCGAATACAGACCCCACACTATAATTATTCAGTTGCAAATCACCCGGACTTGTTTGCATTCTTAAAGGTCACATTTTATACCTCTGGCCACAATGCACCGTTTTGGCTACTTAGAGATCACACGCAGATAAATAGACTTTTAGTATTATATAGATGGAAATAAGATCATTATTATCGGGTTGAGCACGAAAGCAGACACCACACTATTATTAATATTCAGTAGCAAATCACTCGGAATGTTTTTGCATTCTTTAGGTTAACGCATTTTAGGGGTACCTTAATTCAACACCCCTGGCTACCCCGTACAGCTTCGGTTACTTAGAGGTCACGTACAGATAAAAAGAATCTGACATTTAGTATTATATAGATAGATACATGTAAAGCAGATCATTATTATCAATGGGGACATGGACGCAGAACATACACTGTTATTTTCTTTTTAATTTTAAAAAACTAATAAGCTAAAAACATGCTCCAGTGTCCCATTAGTAACCACAGAAAATTTGGTGACCATAGCTAGCTGTCCTTGAGTTATGCCCACACGGACGGACGGACATTTGGTGAATTATACGTAGTAATAGATGGAAATCAGATCATTATTATTGAGGCGAGCGTGAACGCGGACCCAACACTATTTTGGAGGTAATTTTCACAAACTAATATGCTAAAGACATACTTCGGGGTTCCATTAGTAACCACAGAAAATTCAGTGGCCATAGCTCTGGTCGTTCTTGAGTTTTGCTAACACAGACAGACGGGCGGATATTTGGTGAATTATAATAAGATAGATGGAAATCGAAGCATTATTACCAGGGTGAGCACGAACGCAGACCACACACTATTATTTTTGTAGGGATTTCTTTTCTTTTTATTGTAAAGGAAATGTATATGTTTTTTGTTTCGATTTTGCTTTTACTTTTTTCTGCAATTGACAACCAACTATCGGATAAGCTGATTCTTTATTTAAAAAAATAATTATATGAAATGTATTGATAAAAGCAGATGACGATTCAAGGACGTCTTATCGTTAAAGCAGTAAACTTTGCGATCGAGAGGTCAAGGTTTTATCCCTTCTCTTGCCAAAAATTACAAACTCGCTTGGGAAAAAAGGAAAATGTTATGGATTATAAGAAATGCGAATACCCACAGCAGTTTAATAATATTTTTTACTTTTTCTTTTGTAATTTTAAACGATTTTCTTTTGTAAAATTATGAAACCAGGCAACAAACCAAAAATGAGGCGCATTTAATTTGAGATATCAGG
>VCCN01006687.1:3592162-3604781 GCA_006491835.1 Architeuthis dux | reverse complement strand
CAAAGTGCGTGATAAAAATTCTCAGCGATAGCAAAAACTATGTACTCAAGCCTCCAGGGCTTAATTTTTGACAGGGTCTCACCAAATTAAGACAGGACATAAGTTCCCATTTGTTCTCCACCATGAAATTTTGCACACATCATACCTAAGGCCAGACCAAATATTTGCCAAATTTAGAAAAAGAATTGGTCAACATGTCAAATGACCTACAAAAAGGTCAAAGTCAAGTTCGAGGTCAACTTTTTTATTTGACCTCTGAGGTAAAAATGCATACAATAAAGGTTCTAGATCTACTTGACTGCTTTAAAATGGTATATAAATGGTGTTTCTAGGTGTAAAAAAACAACCGGGATATTCATTTTCAAACTTTGTCATTACCTTCAAAAATTCACATTTTTTGCTGAGTTCAGTATCTCCGAAAGCTTTTGAGTCAATGAGACAATGGTGCCATTCATCTAAAGATCTAAAATTGTGCCAAATTTGAACAAAATCAGTGATGGGCATGGTTTGGCCCGTTGATGATTTGACATGGAATTAGCCAGCTTTCAATCAAAGATGAAGGTAAATAGTTAAAATTAATACAATGGGTTTTGAGCAATAACTGTTTTAACCATCCATACTTTAAAATTCTAAATGTTACGTTCAGTCTTAAAAATGCATTTTTCTTTCAAAAAACACAGAACCTCTTTGGAAATTATAGTCTATAACCATAGAGTGAAACATCTAAAGCCCTCAACTGTTTTTGGTGGGTAAAACAATTTTCAGAGAGTAACTTTGTGACAGAGATTAAGCAAATCTCCATTATAAGATTTGCAAATAAACATGAGAAACGACTATAGTTAGCATACTGAGGGTTATCTTCCTTGAGAAATCAGATTATTATAATATAGATTATCAGTGTTAGCACAAATGCAGGCCTCAAACTATAATTAAGTTGCAAATTGGACTGGAAATTGCTTTATTCTAAGTTAGAGTATTTTAAAGGTATTGTGCAAACAAAAATCTCGCTATGAACAGGACTGTTTTTGTTGTAACAGTAACAAAGAAAATTGGATCATTATACTATATCAGTAGAAAAAGCAAAACTATAGAATTTTAATAGAGTTTGAATTTAAATTTCTCCTACAATTTTTTATAAAAGGGACAGACGTATTATAAGTCGGCTCAAAAATAATTAACCAATAACTTTCTTATATACATTGTAAATAAGAAAAAAGTATTATTCACATCGCCGTTGGCAGTTCTTTCATTTACCAGAAAAGGTAAACTATAGCAACCAAAAGTAACAAAGGATTGAGAAAATATTACCATGAGATCTTGAAACAAACAACTAAATATGACCATTTGTTCTTTTTCAGAAGACAGAATAATCCACAAACCAAAATAAATAATTGATATGAAGTCTAGAGTTTTAAAAAAATCATATCAACTCAAAATGTATCTAATGCAATGCATCTTTATTAATGTTTTTTTAAAAGATCAAAATGACATTTTGACCATAGGTGAGTATGAATAGGAGTTTCAAAACAGCTATATATATAAAACATTTCAACTTTTGATGGTCGCTGGATGAATGTGGGACATCTTGAGCATCAAGATAAAATCTTATCACTTTCATTTGACTCACTTAAATATGGCACTTTATTTTGCTATGGGAGGGATTTCCAGCTAATTACTGCGGAAGGTCTAAATGAGACCTCTGGTCCCAATAAGAAACCAAAACTGTTTTTTAGGGGTACCTTAATTCTAAAATATCAATATCTTAATGTTCAAAGACTAGTAATCACAAGGTTTGGTGGACATAGCTCTAGCTGTCCTTGAGTTATGCTAACACAGACATTGGGTGAATTAATTTAGTAAATTTTAGGTAAGCGTGAACACAGCCAGATACAAAACAAGGGACCAATTTAGCATAAACTTACATTGAAGATAGTCACCAAAAACTTATTTTGCTGGGGAATTTTTTAAAACTTGCTAAAAAACTGTTCTGGGGTCCCATTAGTAACCACAGAAAATTTGGTGGCCATACCCCTGGCTGTTCTTGAGTTTTGCTAACATGAATGGACCGACAGTGAATTATAGTAAGATTTTGTAAATTAATATTGAATCATTCAGCTTAAAGATGTTATTTTCTGGTAGAAATTTGCAATATTTTAAAATCACTTGGTTCATTTTAATATCCATTCTCAGAATGTTTGAACTAAAAGGCAGGTTTGAATTTATGGTGAAAACCCATGACTTCTTTCCTTACTACACACTTTACTGATTCCAAATAGTTCATATTTCACTCAGGGCATCCTACACCCATTTGAAAGGTTTTAATTATATATATCTGCAGATTAAAATCTATTTTAAAACATTAATATGTATATTCACCTACGGCCAAAGTATGCCTTTTATGTGGGTGTGTGTGTGTGTGTGTGTGTGTATGTATGCAACTCAAAGCATTAAAATGTCAAATTGACCTTTAATCTTTGATGGTTGTTTATAATCCAACTGTGGAACTTCCATGGGTTACTGCTAGTAATAATAAAAGTCGCAATTTGTATTGTAAAGTTTGTGATTGAGAAACAAGCCTTGAAATCTATTGTACAGGATTTCCACAAGACATTCTTTGTTACTTTATCACTCAGATTTTACACCTGAAGAATGGATTGGCTGAAATGTGTTTACAACATAAACAAGAAGTTCAATTGTCTGAAGAACCATTTGAATTGAACATTCTTTGTTCAATAATTTTTTTTTTTTAAAAGAAAAGAAAACTCACCTCATTACCAGCTAATTTAGCAAGTAGTTCAAATCTCTCTACACCAACAGAATGTCCAAGTCCATCAGGCATCTGCAACTCATTAGAAGCTGAAAGAAACAAGTAAAAAAATCCATAACTATTTCATTGCTTAATTGTTTTTAAAGGGTTGGGAAGGGAGTATCCACAAACACAACCATCTTAAGAAATATGAACACAAGTGTTTGTATACAATCACATTTCAACCAGCAATCAATCAGATTGTAAATTTTAACTGATGACAAAGTAGATTACCAGAAATTATGACTTAAAAAAAGAAATGTTTTATTCAAAGTCAACTAGTACAATCAAAAGTAATTTATCAAGAGGGGTAGATTCCTAGAATACACGTGTAAAAACGGCGAGGACACCTGTTAGCCTTAAAATGAAGGATTATCTCCCCCTTGAAAGATAACAGATTGTTATTGCTTTGAATAAATTTAATTGCTAATTTCTTTTTTTGTGCAATTTTTAACAGAGTGGCCAAAACGTTAAAAGGTTTTTTGGAAAGTCCAGAGTAAAAATAATTATATTTAAATAAGATCTGCTCAAAGTACAGCCTTTTTAGGATGAAAAAAACAAACTCTTATACTGAAAGGTAGTAAGTATATTTCTTTTAAAAACTCTCCAGAAAATAACTTTCTCCAATTAGAAAATTGGAATCATTGTACAGGTTGAACATCACTAATCTGGCAAGCTATGAACCAGACAGGTGCCAGAGTAGTGGATTTTTCGATTCAGTGACTCTTCGGGTAAAAATGACAAATAATGCATTACTGATACCAATACAACTTTAAAATAATGTTAATCCTTTAACCCAACGTTGCCAAATTGCGACCACACATCCACTCAGCCAGTAGGTGATATATACAAAAATATGGCTAGAAATCTGCAGTGAATATGACCAATAGGTAGGTCACATATATTGGCATAATTCAGAAGTAAAATACTGAGGTTGTCCTATTCAGATTTCTGCCATAATTTTGAAGTAAAAAGTGTGAGGGTTCTCGTAAAGTCATAAGCAAGTTTTAGTAAAAATTCTAAAATCCAAAATGGCCACCACCTACTGACGCCATTGTATGCAAATTAGGTAATATTTTTTTCCAACATAAACCGTGTGTCATTGTGACAGAAGCCAACAAAGTAACATGGGCTTCTATATAAAAAGATTTAATTTACAGCTCTCTATGGCTTTATGATTCGCTTTAATCTTCCCTAAAAGAAAATGCAAATAATATTGAAAACCAGGCACATTAAGTAGGAATAAGTGAGTGGAATATTTTTTATAAAACAAACTTGTTAAAGATATTTATAAAAAAAAAAAAAAGAAAAAAAAAGAAAAAAAAAGAAAGAAAAGATGCATTAGTAAAACGTATTTAATATAAACACTAATGTCATGAGTTTGAATAAGTAAAGTCGTAAAAGTAATAAAAATATGCCCGAATGTAAGGTTCAGATTTAAGATTGGAAAGAAAGTTCCATCATTAACATGCTAAAATCAATTAAGACATGGTAAACTAAGAATTTTGATTAGTTTAAATCTTGTGAATATATTAAGCCATTAAACAACAAACTGGTCAATTGAGATAGTAAAAGAAAAAAGAAAATTCTACAATTGTCTGGTCAGTTGCAAGGTCAAACAGGATAACCAGGCTGACTTCTCTAGAATAATGAGCCAGAACATACTGAAACAAAAGAAAACTGATCCTAAGTCAAGAAAGAGTTCACAGAAGAAATATGAAAACAAGACTGTAACAATGTATTTCATGAAGAGCAAGAAAACATTTGTTTTGTGTGTCTGACAAAGAAAAACAGATGTCATTTTTTTGAAGCTCTAAGAAAACTTTCCTTCTTCATTCAAAGAGTTTCTTGGACAATTGAACTCGTTTGTGTTCACATGACAGTAATGACCCTTATATTTATTTACCAAGCCTCATATTCTGATCACATTTTTTTCATAAATAGAAAATGAAATATAATTTAACATTTGTAACCAATAAGACTTAGAATTTGTAAAAATAAATTAATAAAAAATAAGTTAGTCTTACCTTTGGATTTTAAAAGGCATCCATCAGAAATAAAACAAAAAAATAGCATCCGAAATTCAATAATTTATTATAATAACTAATTAATCGCCATGAAAAAATTCAGATATATTGGAACTTTTATGAAATAATTTTTTGTAGAAAAGAAACTACTGAAATCATTTCAGAAGATATGTTTATCAGCAAAATTGTTACCAATTTAGAATTTGATGCAAGCCTGGATGCTTAAAAAGGTATGATCAGAATATGAGGCACGGTAATTCAGTATTTGGAAGTGAAATTTGTTTCAGATGTTAAAGTAGACTTTACCCAAAGTTTTCGGTTGGTTCTCTTGTTATAAGCAATTAGACAGATTCAAAGCTACCTAGAAACCTTCCAATGATACCAAGTTAATGGTTATGAATGCAAGATTTTACTCCCACATAGAAACTGGGAATGTTAACACATTCAGTGCCAAAAGATGTTTTTGCTACTTTACCTGTTAAACGTCAGATTATATTAATTAATTAGGTAACACTACACCTAATACCTGCTTTCCAGCATGTTAATTAGTCACTGGGGAATCCCCAGAGAGTTCTATTATTGGTACAACACATCAGCGAAAGAAATGTTGGCGCTGAAGGTTTTATGAATGCACATGAAAATTGAGGTGTTAGTGTTTCAGTACTTTTCAAGAGCAAGAGGTATGAATAGTGACAAGTGCTGACAGATCAGCTTTAACTGTTTCGTTTGTGTTTCTTTAACTGCTGAATCAGATTAATTTACTGTGTGTGTGTGAGGAGGGGGGTATGGTTGTTGGTGTAAGTTCCATTCTATTTAATTCAGAAAGGTGATGTTATGTCTTTATTAATAACTTTATTTTGATCCCCCCCCCCAAAAAAAAAGCAAGGGAACAGGCCTTCTTTTTATATATAAAAACAAGATTAATTAAACATTGTAAGTGAAAATAAAAAGCACAAAAAATACTTTACTTATTTTGAAAAACGTACTAAAGGCAAACAAATTATATAACAAACCTTAGATTAGAACTTTTTTTTCCAAAACTAGCGCATATTTTGAAATGGACACAAATGCGACGGTTTTAATTCTTTTTAAATACAGAAAACATTCGACTGAAATCTTTATAATTTAGTGAGAAATATTTTATCGAATTCAATTGGCTTGTGGTTGTTGTTAGTCAAAGAGATTATGACAAAGAGAAGATAACCAATACAATCAAGGTCAACTATACTGGAACGAGGAAATTTAACCTCCATGAAATACTTTTTTTTGTTTTGTTTTCACATTTTGAATTATGAAAACCTTTCAATTTCTTTAACCATTTTAGGCTAAAAAGATAGTTGGGAAAGGACTCAGTCGTCAGTTAAATACCATTACCAACTAAGCAGATATTAAATCTAATTTTTAAACAAACTTTCCATTTCGATAATAATAACACTTTACTGCTATTCGCATTTTTATTCAAAACTTGAAAAAATAAAACATACCAGATATTAAAACTTGAAAAAAACTGATCCCGTCTATATGGTCAATGGTAATCAAAATAGCTGAGTGAATGTTTACTTTTGGAATTTTCATTCTTTGTTTTTATTAGATTTGACATCTGCTTACTTAGTATGTTGTTGTAAACTGACCGAGTGGCAAGTGCCCTCACTTAAAACAACCGTGATAATTTGAGATGCAAAACTAAACTAAGAAATTGCCGAATTTTAAACCAGAAGTTTTGATGCCAGAAAATACAAAAACGATATTTTATTTCTTTAAATCGCTCAAAAGAGATTTCTTTTGTGTCGCTTTATTTTATTTTCGGCATCAGCAATAACACTCAACGTTTCGAAGTTTTATTTCATACATTAGTTTGCTTATATAGAACTCATTCAAGTAAACCAATATCGTCTTTACATACATTTCTCAATGAATCTCTACACGTTATAGCAAGAAAATGAAACTTTTCAATGAAGAGAATGCTAATTATCTTCATTTGAATTCAATCGAACTACGATCTTAATTCCCATCCCAAAACACTTTCTTTTAACTCCAAAGAACTAGAATTCTCTCAAATTATAATATTAAACTGGTGCCACAACTAAAAGACCTGCCATATGAAGACTGGCTCAGAATACTACAGCTACACACTCACAAAATGAAACACCGCATGGTAGAAATGGACGCAGACAATCACTGTAAGATGCACTCATGCTACAGAGAAGACTAACAACAAACAGAGGTCACTGCCACAAATACCAGATACCCCATCACCACCCTGGTATTAGGGACATATTCTTGACCTAAAGATTCCTTTCAGACTAGAACTCCCTTTCAGACGAAGCAGTAAACTATTTCTGTTAACATGTTCAAAAACCTAAAAAGAAACTAGCTTACCACACAAATACAAACATTTCTAAAATACTCACACCGTAAATGCCAACCCCTCAGTTGGTCTTGTCTTTATGATAACTTTAGTGATAACACTAATTTAAATAATGAATCATACTTTCTTTTTACACGTTTACGAGTTAAGCATTTCTCAAAGTTTTCAAGCAATAATTATCTCTCCCATTCTGATGTGAAGGTTACAATGATCGTAACCTTTAATCAATGCTTATCAACGAATACCTATAAAATTATTTATTAAAAAAACATTTAAAATTCCAATGCATTTTCGAAGTCAGAAATTGAAAGACGGAAAATTACTTCAATATTTTTTTTTATTTAAAAATAAAAAAAAAACGGTAGATTTATGAAATACAAACAACTTTTTAAAAAAAAAATAGACAGTTGAACTCTCTAAGTTCGAAGTTAAATATCGTCACGAGTCAAAATACAAAAATAAAAACGTAGAAGGAACTGATTAAAAAGAGGATAAATGTTTTTTTTAAATAAAATAAGGCGAAAAGAACCCTCAGATCTCAAAAAAGATAAGTCGCAGAATGCAGATCAATGATAAAACCTGAATAAATATTAGTCATTAACAACAAAGATAATGATTTTAGGCGTACGTGACCAACAACGAATATCGTTCACCTTGACATGTCCTTTTTGTACCTCCAACTTAAAAGAAAAATCTCGTACTATTTCTTTAATCCATATACCTAAAACAATGTTAACATAGGTGGAGATTTTAAATCTGTATTTTAGAAGCAAGCAAAAACGATAATCTTTTCTTAAACTTATTTACTAATCGGTTGAATCAAACCCTTTTTCTCATTCATCCTCTTTCGGACATTAAGCAAGAACGCCTTCAAGCTTTACACACACACACTCACACACGCGGTAGTAAAAAGAATAAAATCTCAAACCACAGAAGAAGAAAAACAACCAAACTCACCAACTTTTCCCTTGTGGTGATCCACGGGTTTGCCTCCGCCACCAGAACTAGTCCTGGCAGCACAAAACAGAAGGGGTTGCTGTCTTAAAACTGCCCTAGCAGCAAGCCGACATAGTGATGAAGCCATCTTTGCTGGTATCCTTTGACTGGAAAACAGAACGAGATTTCAGAACGAGAATTTGTGGCTTGAAAAAGTTAAGTGGGCGATGAGCTCTATGACGTCACTTCCGTGCAGCGTTGCCAACTTAGATGTTTTAGATCTAAATTTAGATATTTTTCGTTGCTTTCTGATATAAGAAATTGTTTTTAGATATCGGATATCAGTTTAGATAATTTTTGTATGAAGCTCAGATATTTTTAGATTATTTTGGCTAAATCTTGATATTTTTTTTTAGATATTTGGTAAAGTTCAGGCCCTGATATCTAGATGTTTTTAGATTTATTTTGCCTGAATTTTGGATATAAAGATTTCAAAAGAGTTGGCAGTGGCAATGCGACTTCCGTGTTTCCTCTTTAGACCTTTACGTCGTAATAATATTCAGAGTACGTATCAAGAACTAACATTTGTGTACTTCAAGGGTATTTTCACCTACAAACCACTGTTACCTTGAAACGTGTGCTGCACACATTTTCAAACGTTATTGGGCTGATGATACATATGAAATGTCGTTTTTTTTTAAATACGGATGTTATGAACAAAAAAAGGGTAGATAAATTTTATCAAAATATGACCCATTAATAACCTTTTTTCAACGATCATCGAATGAATGATAATCGTCATCTCTATAAAATTATTTAGGTTTAGTAGTCACAAATCATTGCCCTTGGTAGGCTATTTTTTCGTTAATAAATAATAATAAATTAAATGGGCACTGGCCAGATACTTTTAGTTTTGGGACGTACCTCATATAGTTATTCCAAGAGAGTACTCAATTTTTTTGTTTCTGTTAACAAAATTGGGAGTGATATTCGCTAGTGTCTATCTGTCCACATCTCCAAAAGTTTTCAATGAATTTTGTGGAAGGGTGGGCCATGGGCTACCGAACCAGTGATTACATTTTGGGGTGGAGCCAGGAATTTGTTTTCGGTTGAGAGATATTCTTATTGTTCTGCAGGTAAAGAGGTTAAAAACGAACAGTTAATAAAAGGGCTAATTTTAAATTGCAAGAGAAGTAACTCAAAATTTGTTCATTTAAAGTTCTGTCCCTTGATTTTCATATCTTATTTTTTCTCCAGTTTTTAGTTAGTGTACAGTGTTGGCAAAGGTATGCGTTCTCTGTGTGCTTTCTATTTTGTTGTTACTAAAATGTTTCAAACAATCCATTCTACAGCTTCAGGTGAAGACTCCCTAAAGAAAGACAGGCAACTTTTATTCCAGAAAATTATGGCAAACAGGAAAGAAATAGTGGCAAATATACTCAGCTCATTCTCAACAGCTCTTGGAAAATGACTCTTCTCAAAATAAGAACGTTTATATAGAAATATGTGGTGGTTATCTATGTTCTGTAATTATGGATAGTGACCCTTTAGTAAAAATTACTACGCCAAATATGTCCCTTGGAAAAATAGTGCCCACTAGTTTCAAATCTGGTGACATAACTTCCTTTGTTCCTAGCCTATAAAAGCAACTACTTCCGTCTATCACTCTCTCACTTTGGTCTTCGGACCATGTGTAGGCCGGTTGTCCATTTCTGTGGTTGTGTTGTACCAAATGTAAGTAACAATATTTCATTTGACTTTGAACTCCTGTAAACCTTTAACCGTTCCGAAAGTGACGCTGAAACATGACAATGTAAAAAGAAAATTAACAAAAAGATTTACTTCCTGTTGTGTCTGAATAAATATTCATTCCCTTAAAATACAAAGACAGTTATGTTCCCTTTTATTACCATCCCTCACAAAAAATACACAACATGGCCAAGGTGATGATAGTGGTGGTTGTGGTGATGATCATAACCACCTTCACCACCATCATCATCATCACCATAATCATCGTCACCAGCACCATCACTACTATCATCATCACCACCACCACCATCATCAGTATCATCAGCCTCATCTACACAGTGAAGATAGTTGTGGTGTTGGCACCAGCATCTGATCCCACACATGATGGTCATCTTGAATTGTGGGATAGAAAGAACCTTCTGAGAAATTCTAAAGATTCTCATTCGAATTCTGCATCATAAAAAAAACGTATGATTTGACACTGAGATCATGAATATCAGACTAGTTTATGTAACTTTATGTCATGGCAACCATCTTGAATTTTCAATGACTTTGATGCATTGTCCAAATGGCAATTCCCCAAAACTATGTATGGTAAATAAATTCAACTAATTATGTCCTCAATATCTTATATCCATTGCAGATAGGAAAAGTAATCTTAAAATAGTTGTTGCTGGTTGCCATTTTGAAATGGCTGCCATTGGTGACATATTGAAAATTCATGATGTCTCAATATCCAAATTCCTTTGACTATAAGTGTACCACATTTCATGCTTTTATCACAAAATGCATAATTATTTGGCTAAGTGGACCCACTATAACATTTTATGTAAATTTTCTTGAAATAAATAATTTCATAATTCATTGAATCAATTCTTCAATCATCTTGAGAATTTGTAATTTTTTAATAAACACACCCTTCCATACACATTTGTTAAACACATTTAAAACTCCCTGGCCATGGCCAAAAGAGATTTTGTTGAGGGTTGGGTTTTTAAATTTTATTAGAAGCACTTCCATGATGGCAAGTCTTTTTTTTTTACAGTGGATGTGTTTTATTATACGTGTGTTGTTAAGTTCTTTAAGGAATATTGTATGGGAAGAAGAGATTTATTGTGCACGCTGAATAAAGTTCTTAATAACAGCAATTTTATACCAGTTGGGGGCATTCACTTTTGTAGTTGAGATGGCAGGATTTTTTACTGGTAGGTTTTTTATAAGTAGAGGTGGTGAAGGTTTGGTGGTTGGCATCAACAAGAACATCAAGAAAAGGGATTTTATTGTTGAAGCTGAGTTCATAGGTGAAATTAAGAACAGAATTCTGTTCGAAGGACGGTTTCAGCACATTTATATCCTCCAAGCTATTGGATAAGATAAAAATGTTGTTGACGTAACGGACATACAGAGTAGGTTTAGGCAATGTTTCAAAAACAGTATTTTCAACATGTGTCATGGAAAAATCGGAAATAGTAGGTCCAAGGGGACTGCCCATACTAACACCATTGTTCTGTGTATATATGTTTCTGTTGTGGACGTAAAAAGGAACCTTGGCGGTGCAAGCACGTAATAGTTTTTGGAGAACAGCCAGTTTGATTTTGGGGGTGGTAAGGAACTGTGTTTATATACATATCTGCAGATGATATCAATGGTTTCGTCGACAGGAACGCTGGTAAATAAATTCTCCACGTCGAGTGAAGCCAAAACACTGTTGGAAGGTGTAACTGAATTTAATATTTCTAGGAATTCATGGGTAGAATTTATGTCGTATTTGCTTGTTAAATATTAGGAGATAATATCGTTAAGTGTTTTTGATAAGTGGTAGATGGGGGTGGGGATTTAGGAAATTATCAGTCACAAGGGCAAATCTTTTTTATGAGTTTTTACATTGCCATATAGATATCCGGGTTGGTAGTCTTCGATAATTTCTTTTAATTGGATAGATCCAACCTCTGCGTTGTTTGCAGTGATTAATGAATTTACGTGCTTCTTTAGTATGTCAGTGGGATTTTTCTTTAATTTTGTAAATTTGGTCTGGTCATCAAGTATGGATTGGCGTTTTGCGTTGTAGTCCTTCCTGTTTAGGATAACATAAACATTGGACTTATCACCACTTCTGATGATAATGTTGGGGTTAGTGCGAAGTTCACTGGCTGCTATTTTTAGTTTTTTTGTTAAGGAGTTGGTTGTGTGTTGGGTGGGAATGATTTTTTATGCCTTTGGCTTTTAGAAGGTCTTGCATGTTAGGATGTATAGTAATTTGTTTTTTGGATTCAAGTTGTAGGGTGGACTGGTACAGAATTTGGATCTCTGTTTTCTTTTTGAGGATATCAAATTTGGTTTGAAGATGGCAATTAGGTCCTAGATTAAAAAAATAATTCTGGTCACTGGTAAGGTTATGGCTGGAGAGGCTAATGTAATTCTCTTGTGTGTTGAGTAGCAGAATATTACTGTTGTATAGTTTACAAAGTTTTCTAATAATGTTTTGTCGGTAGCTGAGTTCGTCTTTATAGATGGCTTGGTTAAGATAGTACTGCGCGTCATCTTCTCGAGTCATGTTGCTTCACAGACTTTCTTGGTGTTTTTCAATTTCACTGTTGAGGTGGTGGATTTCCTCATTGGCAGATGTTATTTGCCGTTGGACTCGATTTTTGTCGGAATTTGTTGGTGTTTATTTCCTTGGAGGCTGCCGGTTTGTGCAGTTTAAATATTGTGTATTTGGGCAGTAATCCTTCA
>VCCN01006687.1:3564148-3585583 GCA_006491835.1 Architeuthis dux | reverse complement strand
TGATTTGTATGCTTGTGTGCGAGCTGTATCATAATTCAGTGCCTATTGATTATGGATATATGCTTTAAGGCTAAACACTTTAATGAAATAACCTCTTCTCAAAAAACACCCTGTAAAATAAATTCTTGTTAGTTATGTTAAGTAAGTATCATGAGTTATTCTCCTTAGGCAGAAGAGTTCTTATCCACTTCTGCTAAGGGGCGCTCTTTTACGTTCTGGTCAATGAGCAGCCATATTGTTTTGGTTATTAGTAGATCAGAGAGATCCAGAACCCACATGTGTGTATCGTGACCGCAGTCATTATTTGAATAAAGGACCTGTAAATACATCTGTTTGCATTTTTAATCTGTTAATATCTGTCATTAAACCAACCTTACAAGTTAAAAAATTAAATTAAATTTCTAACAGAAAAGTAAAAATATTTTCTTGTGTATCTTCATCACTTTGCCTACATTCATTTGCTAGTGAAATCTTATTTTATGTTTATTTTTCAATTCTTAGCAACAATTTCCTTAATAATATAAAATAGCCAACCACTTTTTCACTCTTGCCTCAATGTAAGCTTTGATTAAATCTTCAACTAAAATACATAGGAAATGATTTTTATACTGTTAATTCTGAACAAATTAGAATGAAATGTCCATTTTTTTTAATACAGGGTGTAAAGCGGTGGATTAGGTGTTGGTAACAGTTACCAGCACGGAAAATGGAATGTCCCACTTATATATTGTAATAAATCATTTTAACTCCATTCTTTTCAAACTAACTAATGTGGAAATCAAGGAGCAGATAAACTGTAGTACATGCTAACTAAAAAAAAATTCTAATTTTTGTAATAAATCATTTTAACTCCATTGTTTCAAACTCATTCAGCAATAAAAAAAGAAGCTATTTAACGAATGTGGAAATCAAGGAGCAGATAAACTAGTTAGTATCTACAAATTCAAAAAATAATTTTAATTTTCCTAATAAATCATTTTATCTTCATTGTTTTCAAACTCATTCTGTCATAAAGAAGTTATTTAATGACTATGGAAATTGAGGAGCAATAAACTGTCTGTAATTAGTATCTGTACTCAAAAATGAATTAAATTTTTGTAATAAATCATTTCAACTCGATAGTTTGTTTTTATTTTTTAAACTCATTCTGTCATAAAGAAGTTATTTAACGACTATGGAAATCGTCTGATTTTTTTAATGTTTTGAACTCATTTGGTTATAAAGAAGTTATGGTTGATTCCCAGTATCCACGTGTAAAAGGGAGATAACTCCTGTTAGTCTTAAAATGAACTAAGGATTATCTCCCCTTTTCAGCAACAACAGAAAAAAAACTTCATTTCCATACAAACCTTTAATGTTGCACATACTCACCCACTCAATGTTAAAAATGGTGCACAAATAAAATGAATAAAAACAACTTCATTTTCATACAAACCTTTAACGTCTCGCCCACTCAATATTAAAAACAGTGCATGAATAAAAACAATTTAATTTATTCAAAGCAATAACAATGGTTTTCTTTCAAGGGGTAGATAAGCCTTAGTTCATTTTAAGGCTAACAGGAGTTATCTCCATTTTACGCTTGGATTTTGGGAAGTTACTTAACAACTATGGAAATCGACGAGTGGATAAACCGTCTATAGTTAGTACCTGTGAAGTCAAAGAATTAATTTTTTAAATAAATCGTTTCATCTCCATAGTTTGTTTTTAAACTCATTCAGCAATAAATAAGTTATTTAATGATTATGGAAATCGAGGAGCAGATAAGCTGTAGTTAGTACCTGCAAGCTAAAAAAATAATTTTTGTTTTTGTAATAAATTGTTTTAACTCCATAATTTATAGTTCACAGGAACAAACTATCAAATTGAACTACAGAAGCAGATTAATTTCCCAAAATAATTCAGGTCAAAAAATAATTTTGTACTGATCCAATACTGGGGTTCAACGATTAAGACAAAAAAGTTATTGCCCTTGAATTATTTTTTTTCTTCAAATTTTCGATGCCAGACATACACGAAAAAAATCCCTTAAAAAAATTTTTATTTTTTAATCTTACTCTTTAATTTGATTTTTTTTATTTTAAAATTTCTTTAAAAAGATTTTTTTTTCAGTTTACAAAAACTAAAGTTTGTGTGATTTTATTCACTGTGACAACGTTTTAAATTTTAAAATTTAAACCACTCAAATCCAGTTTTAGCTTTGATTTAATGATCATTATTGTTTTATTCTTGAAGTAACATTGAGTCTTCATAATTTTAAATCCAAATAGAAAGGCGTTCGAAAGTTGATTCATATGACTTTCAAGATATCATTGGCATTCACTAAAAGTCGTCATAGGTCGGTGAATGAGCTTCAATGCCTTGGGGCCTATCAAGTCAGACGTTTCAACTGCAACTGCTACAAACTTGTACCTATCGGTCAGTGAGCGATATTTGGCTGTCTTCAGCTTCTTGGCCTGTCGTGTGATGATACCTGGCTCAATAGCTGACGAGATCAGGTTGCCGTTTGCGAAGGAATTACTGCAAGTGGCATCACAAATTAGTGGTTTGCCGGATGAGAAAGGGAAAACAGGTATCCCGTCTGGGCGTCTACCATCTCCATGGTCTAGGCCAATGGGCTCCAATACGACAGGGATTCGGCAGCATTGAGTCCTCTTTTAATAATCTTGTTGAGGGCGGCATGGCGAGGAAGGCGACCTGTGCTGAGGCGACAATAGAGGGGGTGGAGACCAAACTGGTTGATGGTTGCCCCACAGCAGCTATCCACTCAATGTTTTAAATTTCTACATGCAAAATAAAAAAAATAAAAAAATCACAAGTTCTTTGACTTATTTCACTATTATTGATTTTTTTTTTTACCTATTTATGTTCATCTTAACAGTTTAATTGCTCTCTATATTTTAATTTTTGTTTCTACTTGCACGATTGAACATCGCTGTTTCGGGGCAAAAAGTTGCGATAAAAAGCAACTAATAAAATTAAGATGAAGGTAAAAAGTCGTCATAAAAATTAAAAATAATATTGTTAGTTAATTGTTTTGTATTAAAATAATTTACTTAGTTTTATCTTTAAAATAGTCTTAATAAAACAAAATTTGTGATGAGCTATATGAAGTTTGTTTTTACTTGTGTGATCGAACATCGCTGTTTTGGGGCAGATCTCTTTTTGCAATATATAAATGTCACAAAATTTTTTTTTTAAATTCAAGGGAAATAACTTAATCGTTGGACCCCAGTATTGTAGTTTTTAACTCCATAGTTTGTTTTTGTTGATCCCTATGCAAATTTGTTCTTGCGTGAATTTGTTGGCGTGGATTCATCTTGCACTTGGTGAACCTTTAAAGATCATAGATCCGACTGCTAATTACCATGTTAGATCCTAAAGGATTAATTTTTCAACTATTCTTTTTGATATAGATATATTTTGTTGGAGTTTTAGCTTGTAGGTCTTGGGTAAGTCTTTCATGCTTTATACCAAATTTCATTTGTGTCCTTGTAGAATATGCAATATCCAAAAATATAGATATGAATTGTGTGAACATTATATATAAAAAAAAAAGAAGAATAGTGAGAAAATGGATACGAAAGTGTAAGAGGGATGTGTGAGTGAAGATGTGAAAACAGAGAGAGGAAGATAGAAAGAAAGAAAAAGAAAGTTTTTTTTTCTGCTTAATACTGTTTTATTTCAACAAGAGATCATGGGAAGAACAGGTCATCTCCCAAAATATTTGAAAAGACAGGTGTATAAGACAAAACAAGGAAGGCAACGTGAGAGAAAATGACAAAATACACAATGGAACAGAATTATATTAAAAATGAAATTAGAAGGAGAACAAAAAAGATGTTACAAAATAAAAATTGAAATGCATAACAAAACAAGATAAAAAGAGGGAAAAATAAGTAAAATGAGACAAGTGAACCAAAAACAAGCTGAGTAAAACTGAAAGAGATACAGGCTTATCACAAAAAAATATCAAAAGAAAATATTTCTTGTCTGAATTTCTGAGACGAGAAATTATCATTATTATACACTGATTTACTTGGACTAGTATCATCTTTATTATTATTGGATGAAGTATTGTAACATACCACTTTTTATTAAATTTGATTAATTTTTATCTTCATCCTAATTTTAGTTGTTTTTATACTACTGGCCCGAATTAATAAGATGTTTTTATACAACTAAAATTAGGATGAAGGTAAAAACTAAATTTAATAAAAAGTGGTATAGTATCATCTTGTTTGTTATAATCACAACATTTCGGCTGTTGTACTCTTTGGCCTTCTTCCGGTGTCTGTTATAGTTGGTAACCTTCTGGGTTCTGTTCAAAATTCCCAGAAGGTTACCAACTACGACAGACACCTGAAAAAGGCCACAGCTGAAAAATTGTGACTATAACAACCAAGATGAGGATACTAGTCCAAGTATATCAGTGTATAATAATGAAAATATTTCTCTTCTAAGAAAAAAAATCAAAATGGTTCCAAAGACAATTTTGTGTTTCGTAAAGAAATTTTTTATTTTGTTAAAAAAAAAAAAGAAAACTTTTTTTTTTTAAATTTGAGGGAGGGGAAATAAAATCAAATTTTAAAAAATAACAACAATACAAATAGATGGCCTCCTTACTTTACAAAAATAATTGAATAAAGAAATAAAATTATGGAAAATCATTTAAAAAAAAAAAAAAAAAAAAAAACTTAAATAAATATATAAAACAAATAAAACATTTTGTGCCATCGTCCATAGGGCAAATCCATGAAGAACAATGTTCATATGTCAGCGCAATATTTGCATATCACAAGCATAGTTTAATTTGCATAAGTGATTCCATTAAAAAATAATTTAAAAAGCAATCAGAGGTTATCTCCCTTAGTTGTAACTCATTTTAAATATCTTTTTCTTTTCATGTTGGTAGAATTTATAGATTAATGAAGTAAGGACAAACAAAAATTGTGTTTTTTTAAAATAACCAAATATTTTTACAAAATATACTACAATTGGCATTCTAATAAAATAATTAAAAATAAGTTAACAAATAAGGGGTAACATTGCTACTCTAAGAAAAGACACAGATAAAACTTACATCGATTGGACATAAAATGCATAGTTGGTCCATTTTCAATAGATTTACAATACTTCTCTTCAATTCAACCATTCAATTAGTTGAGGCTCTCATGCTAGGATTTAAACCCATTTCTACTTCAAGTACAAGGTAGCTCCTTATTTAGAAATCTTTATAAAAAATTCAAAAACCTTATTTATAACTATAATATTAACACATTCATATATAAATACTCACTAGCAACAATCTATATTAGGCAAAAATAAATACATATATGGAAAAAGTAAACTGATTTAAACCTCAATAGATGGATAGCCACTGGTAAAATGCTTACAGGGTTAAACTATGACTCAGTTTCAGATTTCTTTTAAATACAAAGAAATCATCACTGGTTTGTGATTAAGAAATGTACTTACATATTTCTATAAATTGAGATTTTCCTACAGCATAAAATTCTTATTATAGTTGAAATTGGTGTTTATATATTTTGTTTGTAAAATGCTTGTCTTACCTTAGTTAAACCTTGTGTTGGCAACAGCGGTTGATTAAACTAACATTATCACATGTCAATGTTGATAATAAAGGCTTTGTACACACATCCTAGTCAGACAACATTAAGTTATGGTATATTTCTACATGATTGACGAAATTAAAAAAAAAACAAAGTCATTTACTTCATATTGGCCAGTAATTACCAGTCAGTTATCAGACTGGCATAGGTTTACAAGTGTTTCCCTAGCTACTCATCTGATTATGATAAGCGTAGGTTACGTAACTAAGCTAATCAGAGGTAGTCAAACTAGCAATATGGAGATGTAGAACCATATTCTCTCTCCTAGATGGGTCATGCAGTAAATGACCAATAAATCAGAAAGCAATGCATAGAGAACTACCTAGGAAACCCAAATGTACTGCCCACAAAACATTACACTGCATGAATATAAAATGAAACATTCCTTAAAGGATAAAAAAAAATCAGCTAAGTTGCTTTTTTATGACCGTCAGTACAACAAAAGCATTTCCTTCTATTTCACATGTAATAAATAGTCAAATCAATGTAATTACTGTTGAGCAACATAATGAAGCTCTTTTTGATGCCCTGATGCATTGATTTCAACCTATTTTTACCTTAAATACAAGGAAGCTCCTTATGTTCAAATAAATGAGTAATTAAATTTTTAATCAGTACAAATATATAACAATAGCTCTCTGTCACACTTATAGTACCAGTGGCAGTCATCAGACCCTCTCCCTTCTTACCCTCTTATTGAACTACCTAACTTTCTTTTCTCCCCTCTCTATTCATACTGTGTCTGTCACACTTATAGTATCAGTAGCAACCATCAGCCAAGCCTTGGCCCTGGCAGCTGAGGCCTAGAATGCACCGACTGCATCCCTTGTAGAGAGGTAGCCCCCCCCCTAACCAGAGGCCACTTGTTCTTTCACCAAAATCGCAAGACTAGTTAAAAAAAGAACCTTTCACCAAAGTCGCAAGACACTAATAAAAAGATTTTTAAAATAACCTTTCGCCAAAATCGCAAAACTATTAAAAAAAAAAAAAATTAAAAAATAACCTTTCACCAAAATCGCAAGACTCTAGTTAAGGAAAAGTAACCTTTCACCAAAGATGCAAGACACTAATAAAAAAGAATTAAAAATAATATTTTCAGTTTCTTTTTAAAATTATAACTTGATAAACATATCATAACTCTTTGGCATACTGGTTTATGCTAAACTATTTAATCTTATGGATATTAAATCAGCTCAAGTCCTCAAATAACTCAAAGGTTACAGTCATACATCTGATTACAACAAAAAAAAAACAAAAGAAAAAATTTGAGACAGTTGGTAAATAAACAACAAGTTATTTTAAAAAGCTAAAGTATTGAGCATAAATCAAATTTAAGTCCTTTTTTGCAAAAAGTGAATAAAAGAAAAGAAGCAAATTATATTTATAAAATAAAAAACTGAATACTTCGAGAAATTTTTTGAAAAAGATTCAATATTATCATTAACTAATAATCTAAAATCTTTGCATAACTAATTACTCAAACACGCACATATACATTGAGTATTTATTATTTTCAAATACTCATGTAGTTTGGCATTGAGTCCCAATATATACTGCCTTAGACCAGACATAGTTGTATAAATTATGTATCATTTGTACAGAGGAAGTTTATAGCAGTGTTTACAGTAATTGAAATATCAAATAAAATGTGATGTAGGCTCCAAGGAAGGGCAGTTAATATATATAAAGTCAGTAAGCAAATAAATGGTTACCTCCCTTGAATTTAGTGGGAACATGATTTTTTTTCACCTAATATGTTGTAAATTTAAATTGTTAGTTACAAGGCGATCACTAAACTAGTTAGGGATCGCCTTGGTTAGTTACAAATAGATATTAGGACCAAATTATATCCTTACTTGAGAAATATTCAGAATTATGTCATTTAGTCATCTGATTTTCTCTGTTCATTCTTTGTAAAAAAAAAATTATTTTAATCCAATAAAATTAAAATATTAAATAATTATGATTTGAAACAAAAATATCTCAAGATAAATTATAAAAATTTACTTCACAAATTCTTGACAGAGTTAAAGTGTTAAATATTAATGTTTTGAAAAAAAATAAATATTTTCCTTTTTTATGAATGTAAATGTTGGTAACAAAGCAGATAATTCTTTTTAAAAAAGCTAAAAGAAAAAAATGATTTAAAATGATTTAAAACGATTTTTTCTTAAGAGTAAAGAAATAAGTATATAAATTCTAATTTTAGACTGTTTCAGTCAGAATATTGTAAATAAAAAAATCATAAATAAAGATTTTAAAATCAAGCTGCTTGAAAATGAAATAATTATCATTACAGGAATTTATTAAACATAACTTAGTCTGGCACAAAAAGTGTATGGCATGCAGTGAGAATCAAACTCACAACACAAAGTAGTAATGGTTTGAAAGACTAGCTCACAAACCTTTACTCAACAACAAAGTGCCTAATAATTATTTACTTAGCTGAGTCTGCCACAAAGCCACAAATGTGGGAAACCCAGTGAGGATCAATCTCATTACAGTAGTAATGATTTGTGAGACTAGCTCACCAACAATTACTTCACATTGAGACATCCATGTAATTATTATAATAATAACTTCACTATAATTCTACAATGTTAATTTTGCAGGCACGATGCCTCTTGTTTCTGATCAGTTTTATAAATTCACTACTTTTTTTTTTTACTTCTAAATTGGAAAAAAACAGTACTTCTTTGTTATCTGTACACCATTTATTGCACCTTGTTTTTTATTTCACCAATCCCCACATTGTTCTGCTTTTTGTGTGGTTAACTCCTGTTTTGGGGTTGACAAAATGATATTGATGGTTCACCTTGAAGTGATGAAAACTTGATGCATTCAACTTCTCAGTGCAGTAATCCCACCAACAATCTAAATAGATAGTGATGTGTTCCTTGATAGCATCAAGAAATGTTTCTGCAGTTCAATAGTAAGGAATAGCAACCAGAGGAAATAACATACAAAAAGCAGAACAAATGTAAAATGGCGGAACAAGGCACAATGTTATCTTGTGTATGCATGTGCATTTCTTTCTCTTTGTATTTTCACATATGAGACTTCAATACATTTTCAAAGACAAGTAATTGTTAATACAATGAAGAGATAACAAAAATGTAAAACTCAAGATGACAAATAATCTTTCTGTGGAAGTAAGGAGGATAATGAAAACAGAAGGACAGTCTGGTTCTGTGGCACAAATACAGTAAAAATATAAATAGCATTTTAAGAAAATAAACATATCTCTACAGTCACTGTCTTAAAAAAAATGCCAATCAATTTTGAAAGAAAAGAATAATCCTATTGGTTTCAATTAATGTTACAATTTTATTTATATAGTGTTACAACTTTCAAAGTCATTAAAAAATGGTCTAAGAAGTGAAGTTATTATTGTACAGATTCTACAAAAAAATTGTTGTAAGCAGGGAGCTTCAAACTGATTTGAGGGAGGAAGATCTTTTAAATTTATTGAAAAAGACTGAAAGATTTTTTTTTCATTAAGTTCACTTTAAAAAAAATCATTTTTATTTTATTAACATACAATTGTGGATCATATCAATTTATGATTAACCTTTATTGTAATTATGAAGCAACAAGGATTGATGTTCTATTTAAAGATTTGAACATTTTTTTTTTATCAAATGGAATTAATATCATTTGTTCCAAATCACAGTAAAATTCAATCTTTATTATTATTGGATGAAGTAATTGTAACGCTTTATTTATTTAAAAAAATCTTTTTTATTATTAAATTTGATTTGTTTTACCTTCATCATAATTAAAAAAAAACAAAAAAACAGTAAAATTATTTTGCATAACTGAAGTCAATAATTCCAACTTTTGTTCACACAATCAAATCTCTTCCCATCATTGATGTTGTTAACACAACCTTTTGGCTGATCCATTCTTCAGCCCTCATCAGGTGTATAATTCAAGAAAAGTGACAAACCTTTTTTTCTCCACAGGTTTGCCTCTTTTCTTGAAGCCTGACAAGGGCTGAAGAATGGATCAGCTGAAACGCTGTGCTGACAACATCAAGAATGGGAAGAAGAGATTCTATTGTCCGAACAAAAGTTGGAATGTTAATGACTCTTAAAGTTAATAAAATAATCCACACATAATAATTAGCAATGGGCATTTGTCACACTTACATCATCATTGACGTCTGGTGACATAATTTAGTAGAAATAGAATTTTATGTTACATTAAACTTGATAAATTGTACCTTTAGATTAGTTTAATATTCAGGAAATATATTGAACATAAACAAGAAAATGCTGCGCAACATAATGTTTTTGATATTTTATAAGTACAATGCAATTGCGAAATTACTTGATTATTGCCGTCAGTTTTTGATGGCACGGGTAAACAAGTTTATAATAAATCACAAGTAGGACTTCAACTTCCAGCCTAGTTAATAAAGAATTTACAAAATTTAGCTTAGTCTAGTACAAGGCCACAAGAATGAGGATTGAACTCACCACACGGTAGTAATAGTCTGCTAGACTAGCATGATAGCCATTTCCCCATGGTGAAGTGTCCTAGGTACCGTATTTGACGGCATATAAGACCCCCCCTCCCATTTTCCCCCCAAAAAAGTGGCTCAAAAGGTAAACATAACCTTCATTGTCCAGACCCAGATTGGCTAGAATGTAAGGAGTTAAAAAACTGGGTGATAAATGAAAGGAATTCAAGGAAATGCATTTTTTTCTTATATTCCCCACTGAAATCAATACTATATAGTAGGTCCTCCCATGCAACAACGCATATTGGGCAATGTTTGAATCTATTTTGAACAATATGGGATTTGTTCATTGGAGACTTATTCATTGTTTGTGTAGCAATTGTATGATTTTATGGGCAACTTCTGCCTTCCAAATAAATTTAAGTTTTCCTGACTATTTAAGTATCTATATAGATTAAGTAATCTAATTACTAATCCCATAACGAATGTAATATTATTGTTAGTTGAAAAGTTGAAGAGGCAGAAAAATGTATCTTTTTAGATTTTAATAGATACTCCACAAAGACTGAGTAAGTACATTTGGCAACTAGGGTTTAGAAAGATTAAACATTCTTGAAGTTTTTCCCTTCCTCAAAATTTTGAAAACCCCTGCTGGTTGACCGGATTAAGTTTAGACTATGAAAAATGCATGAAAGAGGAGAGACATTTCTGAAATAAGTGTTAAATTTTATAAAAAAACACCAGACTATATAGAATGCTAATCAAACCAAGTCAATGACTGATTCTGCTGTTAAATTCTACTATAATTACAAAAATAATTACCATATTTACTGGCCTAGCTATTCTCAACCTTTTTTTGGCCACAGATTCAGGGCTCCCTGTCAAACAGGGATACAACACAAACAAATACATATAAATTCATTTACTATTATTTCAGTCTATGGCCCCTTTAAAATGTGCAAGGGCCCCAAGGAGAGAATAGCTGTTAGACTACACCTATCCTGAACCTCTTACTGCACAGTTTGAGGCATCAGATATCAGCCTCCCATTCATAATACCTGTACATTGGATGCAGTGTAATATTCGGATAATATGTTATTTTTAGGTGTGTCATATAGGTCGGCAGATACAGTAAATTATTTTATTTCTGTCATTCTTCATCATGATTAAAACATAAGTGATCGAACCGTTGTTGTTTGTTCCCCTAATATATCACTGTTAAATTAAAAATAATTCTGTTATCTACACTAGGCATATACACAGATATTCATTTGGTCTATAACATGTACACTGGAGCATTGAGTCTTGTGTATTGGTGTATGTACATGTTACATCTGTGTAGGCCATTTTCAACATCTCAACCGTAATTTCAAAAATGTATTTATTAATCAGATATTGATAACTGGCAAGTATGTTTATTGAATAGTTTTACATTGAAAAACAAAAGTTTAACCATCTCCTTAAGTTATCATAAATGTTTTGGATTTTCAGAAGGATCTTCCAAAAAGCATGTTTGATACTAACAGACACTTCAGCAGTTAAGATTAGTTTATTATCATTTCTGCCTAGCCTGTGGGTTTTTTTTCTTATTTTTGTATAGGCCTGTGTATTGCAGTTTTTGTTGAATACTTATACATATGGAAATTGAAAATATCTACAGGTTTGCACTGCTATCCGAAAGTAGAGCTTTCCTATAAAAACCTTTCATAAGCCAAAATGGCATGAAGCAATTACATAAATAAAACCTAAAACTAAAGTTTAATATATTAGATATTAATATTTAGAATTCAAGATTATGTACAACTGCTTTTAAGAAATTAAATTTTATTCATGATCATATATTTTTCTACAAAATTTTTATATGCTGCAATTTAGCAAATATTCAAATATACTAAATTGGCATAAGATTATTTCTCCAATAAGCACTGTTCAAACCAACAAATGTAAACAAATTATTGCAGACAATGGAGACAAATTGTCTGAATGTCTTATCGACTCATTTATCTCACGACAAATTGACCGGCAATGAATTGTTCTAGCACCTAAGTAGTATATATGAAGATATAATCAATAAATAGAAAAAAATAAATAAAGATCACTGAGTGAAAACTAACTCCTGTATCTTTGCCATTAATAATGTGGATTTTCTAAGTACAGAAATAGACTGATTGTAGTGACCATTGGGTATTCAAAACCTGCATTTGTTAAGAAACTGTTAAACCTTTTCTAGTTTTTACAATTCATAATTCTGTTGTCTTTATGCAAATATTAGCTTTCCTTTTTAATTATTAAAAAAATCTTTAAATAAGTGAATGAACATAGTTGCCATGGTTGGGTTGTTTAATTTTGTAAATGAATCAACAGGATATATACATGACTTGATATTTTTTCATTATATATATATATATATATATATATATCAATAAATAAATAAAGTCAATATATATACAGATGTATATGTATTATCTTGAATTGTTTTATTATAAAAGCGCTCAATATGCCAAGGGGTAGAGCTGAAATATAAGTATGTGTACTTATATATATATATATGATACATAAGCTTGAGAATTCAAACAGGAAGAATAAAATGGTATACAAAGGCTATAAGTAGCTTTATTTTTTCAATTTCTCTTTGATGTCTATTATCACCAGTTCTCAAGATTGGTTCATACGTGTCTACTAGCACAGCATTGATACCGTAAAGTGGGGTGACTTAAGATGCAGAGGTATGCCACTCAGAACAAACCCTGTTTGTATTTGTACTTTATTGTGTTTGATTGGCAGTAACATTTTTATACTGACAGCCATAGATATAAATCTTTTGTGCTGTCAAATGTTTTAGAATTCATTACTAGTAAATGAATGGTGGAACAAGGAGGAAATGTCCTGAAGACAGAAACAGTTTAAATTCTTCCCTATTTAGAGTAACTTTGAAAAAAGATCAATCACCTTGTTGAAAAATGGATGAAACATTTTGATAAAGCTACTTTTGTGATATGTTTTGCCAAATAAACTAAATTTTATTTTAAAAGTTTGATTATTCTGACAGAATTTTAAATAAAAATATATCAGGTGAAATAACTTTCTATTAAATTTAATACCGTTTCTATGGCAACGAATATGGCCCGAATTAATAAGTTGTTTAAAAACAACTAAAATTAGGTTGAAGGTAAAGACCAGTCAAATTTAATAGAAAGTGGTATGTTACAATACTTCATCCAATAGTAATAGAGATTAACTTTCAGGTAATTAAACAAAATTTAACTATTCCCTATAAATTAATAAAACCTCAATATATTGATTTTCTGAACCATACACAAGATAGTGTAATTGAATTTTTGTGGACAACTCCCAGACTTATAAGTATTGTTTGAAGTTCTGAAGTGAAGCATTGTCATTATTTCATAAATTATTCAGACTAGCATCCACCACCATTATAAATGTTTGACTAGTATTATCTTGTCACCTTGGCAAAGAGGTGTCTGCTGCTGTAGATTGAAGATGGCAGGATGCAACACACACTTGATGGGAGCCCACATGTAATGAATAAAATAACATAGGTGAAGATAATAGTTCAAATAATTCATCAAATAATCCAATCGTACAAGGTTTGTGAAGAAAGTATCCAGCCATTTTGAATATCTCAAGAACCGGTTGCATGGCTTTGATGTAACTTGGCAACTAATCGGTGGGGACCTTACTGCACATGCATGATCAACAACTGAATCTGCCAATTCTTCAAATCTTGTGTAAGGTTTTTGGCAAAACAATTGATCATCCAGGTCTATCAGCTTCCCTACATTTCAGATTTGGATCCCAGTGCCCCTTTTCGATTCAACAATTTTCAGGGTGCCTGATGTAAACTTGATCCCAAAATAATACTGCACTCTTAAAAGACTTGATTTTAAACATTAAAATGTGTACATATTAATCAATTTTGTAAGATCCAATGTAACTAAACATTTCAGTTACTTAGGAATGGCAAAGCTGTCATCTCTTTATCTTGTTTTGAACCCTTGAGAGATTTTGTTTAAAGTTAATTTGGCTGTTGTCTCCCTTTATCAGTAAGCTGAGTGACGATCATGGAAGCTCCTGCAGCAGAATCCAAGTTAAGACCAAAATCAAGAATATCAGGTCAGCCTCAAGTCTGCTAATCTAGACATAACCATAAGGACTAAAAAAAACCCTCTCCGAGTTTATTATTACTCTTCAAGCTTGCATTATCTAATCTGTGTTTAAAAGCAAGAAAACTGAAGAACAGTTTAATTGATGATGGATATTGGCAAATTAATTCAGGTGAGATGAGATTAGATTTTAGTCTATTGTGCACAAAGTTGTAAATACTAAATGAAATGCAGAAACACTGGAGCATATAACAGTTTGCATCTATTTATCAGACACTTTTCACTCTTATATTGTACTGCATTAAAATGTGTACATATTTTCAGTTGTGAGAAGACTGCCACTCACTTCCTGTCATTATTCATTTTCAGGGCTTGACACTAAGAGATTTAATATCTAGCTCAGAAAACCTGGAGTTTTCAAGTGGTCACTCAAATAGCATTTGGGTTCAATGTGGCTTAACTTTGGTGATATGCAATAGTCTGTATTCCCTCTTCACAATCTTTTTAAAATAACCCAGATTACCTAATTAAAAGAAAACTGCCAGTATCTCCCTGATCAACAAGAAGAAATGACTGCAGCTATCCATTTTTCCATAATACTATCATTAATAGTAAGAGTCAAGTCTACTGATGGAAATGGTTGGAGAAAAACAGTCTAAAATACTGACTTCAATCAGTCAACAATACTTGTCAAGTGTTGTTAGCCTTATGTAGGTGTCATAAAGCAAAAGAGGAAAAGAATGAACTGATAGTTGCCATCATTAAATCACTGAAAAGTTAAATTAGGAAATAAAGACTAAACCATAAAGAAAGAGAAAGATGATAATATATTTGGTTTTGTCTGTCTCTAACTTATAACATCCACACAGATTATGATCTATCATTGAATCAAACTTATGTAGAAGGAGATTAAACAAAAATTGTAGAGCAGACAGGAACATAAAGTAAGCCAGATCAGTTCAGACATAATCAAAAATTCAATTAAATATTCATATTTTCTTGTTGTTTATATCTTTAAAACGTGCTCCCCCCCTTTCTCTTTTAGAATTTAAACTTCCTGAATTTCAAGACATTTAGTTGTCATTTCCTCGAGACACCTTTCAAATATCACAGAGAGAAAACACTGATTCTTGATGGTTTGCACAATTCAGTTAAGTTTGAAAAATTAATCTGATGGTAAGGAATTATCAGATGTGAGCAAATTATTCAAACTATACACTTATCCAAAAATGAAGATTAAGTTCACATTGTTTTAATCAGCAAATCTCTGATCATAGCCTTAATCAATCCAATTTACAATCATTGTGACGTGTCATATTAGTGTTTTTTTCATCACAGGGTTATGTTATGCTTTTTATTCATAGTACAAATGAGACTCACTTTGATTACAAATGAACTCTGGGTCTCTTTTCTTTTTGATTTGTTGCTGATAATTCTTTTTTCAGAAATAAATTCTGCTACTTCTGTTTATAATTAACCAGGAAATCCCTAATTATTTGCTAATCAATTGTTAATTGTGCTTTTTTGAACAGCAAGTGATTATACAGTATATCTTTCGTATGACAGATGTGTTGAGTTGTTAAGGAACAATTACCATAACAAAATGAGAGCAATGAGGCTCAAAAGATGCATCATTGCTTTCAGCCAGTTTCAAATCACAGTTTGGTTTCATTCAAAGCATGTACCTCCATCCTTTTGCTTTGTAGTCATGCCTTGACATGAAGTATTATTAGACAACAAACATTTTTTATAAAAATTATGGATAACCATTCATCAATGAATACAGTAATAAAAGTGTGGTGGCAGTGGTGAAATTTGAACCCACACTTCTAATACTGTAAGTACATTAAAATAATTATAAACTTTTTTAGCTGAATCACCTTTACGATTTTATAATTTACATTTACCTTTAAAATTAATTTAGTATATAAAGTGACTTATTTTATGATACTGATACTAGTAATTTTTTTTCTTTTAGGTGTCGGGCCGTTCAGGTTGTGCAATCATGTCTCTCCATCAATCGCAGTCTCCCACCGTCTGACCTGTATGCATTGTCTTCCCTGTTTTGCATTTCCCATCAAATGTTACCCATGATCTAAGGTACTTGAAGTTATGAACTTGTTTTAGGATTACATTTCCCAATATGATCTTGCAATTTGGGGGTATCAGGTTTCTTTGATATTATCATAGTTTTCTTTAAGGATATGCCAAGTCGTTCGCTCTCTGTGTTGATGATAGATACTAGTTTCTGTTAATTTACTTCACTGTAATATTACGGGCTTCAAACTATAAAAGCTGAAAAACTTTTAAAAAACACTTCATTTTCAAAAGAGTGGACAAAAGGAATGATTTACTTACTATACTGAATATTTGATCAAACTATTCACAAATCATAGAGAACATTTTGTTTAAGACAACAACAAAAAGATTTTTAAAAAAGGGATTATATTGGGGTTTTATTTAATCTTGTCATTCTGAAGAGGATTTTTAGTAAAAGAATAACATAAAATCTTTCTGTAGATCTGTGATTTATGACAAAATCCAGATTTAATAATTTGGGAAGAAAGTGCTTAAACAGAGAAATAAGTTAAATAAAGATAAAAATGGAATCATTTAAATTTAATACAGAGAGACAATTGTAAAAATGTTGGGTGACTAGGTGTTTTTTTGGCTACCTTTTTAAAATATCTACAATTAATATTGCCAATTATATGACCAATTAGAGTGTTAAAAATTAACAGAACCAAAAATAATGCCAAATAAAAAAACAAAAATATTGAATAAGGAGATGTTCATAAGAAGAGCAGCTGATAGTCAGCCACATTTAATACCAAAGAATTTCAGCCCACTCTAACCAGCCTCATTTTGAACAAGACATTTTTTCTAAGGCAAACCTTTGAAAGACTGCTTTAAAATAAAATATGCTGAAAATATCACACAATTTTGCAAGTTGAAGAGAAAAGAAATTGGCTAAAACTAATTTGTTTTTGTAGACAAATTGCAAGTCAATGACAAAGAAATGGTTAGGAGGCTAAAAACTTGTGCAATAAACTAGCTCCATAAACCATATCTTTTGAGAAAATTTCTTTTTTGAAAGCTAAAGTGAATGAATAAATTTATGGAAAAAATGAACAAAAATCGGATGAAAAAATATGAATGGGAAAAAAAAATAATTGAAAGAAAAAATGTCTGACTATTCAATGAAAGTTAATCTTTCATTTTACAAATGAAAAGAAAAGAAATAAAATGAATTTCACAAGCTGAATCATTGTATTACAGAGGTTTCAAAATTGTTTTTTTCATCTAAGTAAGGACAGGGTAAATTTGTTAAAAATTTAGACCTATTTCACTTTATATACATATTGTAACAATACTACAGTTACAAAAAAGGGGAAAAAAAGATAATCATGAATTTATAGAAAAATATCTTTCAAAATTAATTTGTAACAACAAAATATTCATCTCTACATAGGCTTTTAAGAAGTTCTTATTGCCAGTACAAAAGAACACTTTTACACATGTATTTGTGTGTTTAGAGTGGGTGCATATATAAAATACACTGGGTTAAAATATTGAACAGAAATTAAAGATTAGTTCCTGAAATCAGAGAAGAAATAAATTCTCAAAGAGAAAAAAAAGGATAATCTTAATACAACCAAGTTATTATCTCAATTTCTAATTTGTTTTTAAATTCCTGTTGTTTGCGTGTCATTTTTCATCTTCGAAGGGCTTCTGTGTGCAACATGTCAATTTTTTAAAATCGCTTAAAGATGATGATAGTCAACATAAAGGGATTTACAGTTTTAAAAAAATGGATTCCTCCCTTTTACTGCATTAAGCAAGATAATATACCCAGATATGCATATTCAAGAAGATGATGGATAAAGAAAAATCTGGTAAATTATTGCATGCTTCAAACATTATGATGATGACTTTATGAACAATAAGAGGAACTTTTGAGGTTATATTAAAGTTTTTCCTCTTTTTATATACATAAGACAATATTAGCTAAAATGGATGATGTGTTCCAGGTGAAAATAAGTTGATCTGATTGACAATTTGAGTTTGATCAGTGACATGCTTCTTAAAGATTGAATATTCATTTTTAAGTTAGTAAGCAAATTCTAGAGTAAGCAAATTCTAGAGAATTTATTTTAAGTGATTGAAATTTTTAACCTTGACATTTTTAAATCAAATTTATAATAATTAAAAAAATTTAAAATAACTTAAAATATTTCATAAGAATTAAATTTACAATTTAATTGAAAAACATTTCTAATCTAAAATTAAACCTTTTTTTTTAGAATAAGCTTAAATAAAATCAATAAAAAATAATATTTAAAGAAATTCTAATTAAGAATTGAATAAAACCTATTTAAAATATCCGCTCATTTTTTTTTTATCTAGACATATATTAAATCCCATTTTAAAATGTTGGTATTCAAAAGAAAATTAAGACACCTAGATATAATCTCACTGGAGTATCCTGTAAATCATTAGGGTTTCCTAAATCAGATGAGCACAGACAATGATTTAAGTAAAAATTACATTCATGTTAAAAATTAAAGCAGATTCTGTTGTAAGTTGAAAGTAGTTCTATAATGATTCAAGAGAACTGTATTTGGACATATGACAAATGCTAAGGGCACTGATTCAATGTATTGATTTCAATTGAAACAATAAGGTTATATTTAACCAATGATTTGTGATGATATTCAAGTTTTGAGGTCAAATAGAGAATAGTGTCAAGGACTAAAAGTTTGCACTGGTCTTAATTTTCATGAGAATTTTTCAAAAATGTACAGGTATCTATAAACAATCTAGCTATAATAATGTGTGTTTATTTGTCATCTGTTATGCTAACGGATGTAACTCTATCACTAAGTAGTTTTTTCTATGCCATCACATGGTGACGTATGAAAATAGAATTCTATGTTCTGGCGACGTACTAGAAAGGATTTTATGTCATTTTAAACTTGATAATAACTTGAGAATAAAAAAAAAACTCCACATTTATTCAATGGTGAATAGAATGTTATTTGTCAATTTGGGGTTGGGGACAAAACATTTTTTATCTGAGAAAACGATATATGTGTATCCATATAAATATATATATACTAGCAGGGAATCCCGGCATTGCCAGGGAGGAAAAAAACCTCAAATTTGATAACATGAGCGAAGAAATTATACTAAACTGTACGCGAGAATGTGCGTTGGCCCGCCCAGGGTGTGAGAGAAGTTATTTTATCCCTGGGCAGCACCGGAAATCCCTGCTAGTATATTATGAAATATCGCCTTTAACATCATCAAGAGGTTATGTTAGCCGCAACTTGTTTTCCCCTCTGGTACTGCAACACCCGTTCCTGTAATCAACCCCAGCAGGTCACCTCAGTCGCGTAGTGCTCTATGTAACCTTGTATCACTGTCCGAAGTCAGTTGCAACAAAGAATAATTTCAAATAATAACTTTATTTTATATATAATTAGACAGCTTCATACTAAGAATTAATTTAATTTTATAATTATACAGCTGCTGTGTATGTGTTACTCAAAGAAAGCAAGCAAAAATAATTAGAACACATTATTTGAAATTCCAATTTATTACAAAAAAAATAAGAATTCTGCTATTGTAACTGATATACACATCAATGTGATCTCTGTTCTTGTTTGTGAGAGGGTACATCTTAAATCTCAACTTGGAGCTTATTTCGAGCCTTCGACTTAATAGATATAAGTGCAGAAAACCCTATCTCTAGACTGGACTTTTATTTTTACCTAATAGCCTTATTCCCCCCCTTGGACTACCCAAATTCTCCCCCTGGACGCCCCCCGTTGGGAACGATTAGATAAAAGTGGTAACAGATCAAAGAGGGTGTACTTTTATCTTAATTCTTAGCTGTGGGCATGCACACATGCACAAACAAACACAGTAAGAAACAGACATCCATATATATATATATATATATAAAGATTTATGTGTGCGTGTGTATAGCACTTTTCAATATTTATACAAAAAAAAAATGTCTTGGTAAGCAATTTGCCCATATTTATTTTTTTTGTATCTTTACTTAATTTTACCATTAGTTTAATATTCAGGAAATATTGAACATAAACAAAAAAATGCTGCTCAGCATAAAGGTTTTTGATATTTTATAACTACAATGCAATTGCAAAATTATTTGAATACTGCCAGTATTTTTTACAACATGGATAAATAAGTGACTTCATAAAATCCAACTATAAACTCATCTATATTATAATGATCAGATTTCTGTATATTTGTTACCATAACACAGAAAAAACGGCACAGTGTAGTGAGATTTTTGTTAGCGCAATACTGTTAAAATGCTCTAACTTTGAGAATAAAGCAATTTCCAGTCCAATTTCCAACTTAATAATAGTGTAGGGTCTGCATTTGTGCTCACCCCAATAATCTATATTATAATGATCCGATTTCTGAAGGGAGATTACTCCAGGTATATTAAATGCTAATAATAGAGTGGTGTCCCTTATTTATTTGTTAATAATCTTATTACATAAGAGCATATGTCACATTTTTGTTTGCTTGTTTGTTTGTTGGTTGGTTTTTGGTCAAACTAAAGCAAGCAGTAATAGGGAAATTAAGTGATTCCTTCCATGATTCAAACCTTCAACCTGGAGATAAGCAGGCAGATGACGTACCATTAGGCCACAATGCTGCTGATTGAATATAGTATTTGTAAATTAATTCCATCCCAAGTTAAGAGTTTGTTTTTGGCTGTATTGTTAAAATGTAATCAAAATTCAAAGATATATGCTGACTATAGAGGCACTAGCCCCTCAGTACTGCCTTAACATCAGTAGGTTGAATGTGTGATAAAAGCAACGAATAAATAAAAAAAGAGGAAAAAAAAAACGTTTATATCTTTTAAATGTTTTTTAAAGATGTATTCTAATGTTTGTCAGCCCCAAATACAAACGATTCAAGATACTTTCTAAAGCACTAAGTAAAACGGATGAAAAAAAAATGTGCAGAGTTACCTCCCTTAGTCAACTATTAGAAATATGCCATTTCCTGCAATGGAAAATTATAATTTTTCTGAGCTCTGTGCATAAATAATTAATACTCAAAAAGGTATAAAATTTTATCAAACAACTTAAATAGATTAAATAATATGAAATATAGGCTTAACCTATAGAGCTGAGCCATATATATATATATATATATATATATA
>VCCN01006687.1:3521089-3537098 GCA_006491835.1 Architeuthis dux | reverse complement strand
CCGTTTTACTGCCCTGGGCGATCTTACAGTAGATCCTGGTATGAGTCATTATCATCATTCCATAAATTGTTTGGACTAATATTCTCCTTGTTGAGAATATAAGTTGGAATAACTCATAGAATGAAATGTGTAACAATGTTTGCAATGGCACCAATATCACCATTCTTAAGAGGCATAATGTTTTGTTCAGCATCTCCTTTTATTCTTTACTGTAAGATTTAGTTTGGTTGATTTGTACCAAACTCCACATGCCGCATATGTGAGATAAGTGCAAGTAATCAAACAATTCACACATATAAAACTTGCCAGCATCAACTATTTCTATTTTCAGCTAGGATGAGCCCTTTTTATTAGGAGGGTGGTATGATAACATCTCTTTTTACGATCACCCAGTGGCGTAACAAGAGGAGACTGAAGGAGGGCAGTCGTCTCCGGGCGCAAAATTCCATTGGCCTAAAAGACCAGCAACACGGGCAGTCGTCCAAGATGCCAAGTGCTAGCCCCTAGCACTTGGCATGTTTTTTCAAAACTTTATTTTAAAACCTTCCCCTAGGTCCATTGAGTATGCATACTAAATTTGGTTGGGCTGTGCCCATGTTTAGGTGTTTTTTATAGCGTGACAGACAAACTGTGTGACACACACACACACACACACACATATATATATATATATATACCTAAAATAATAGGAAGAGAAGTCACAACTAAATAATCCGAACATTTTAGGGGTGGGGACGCTGAGAACACTTGCTACACCACTGCTACCACCTGATCCTTTGATCAAATGATGTTGCTCACACTTTGTGATCAGTAGAGTCACCCTACATCATATTGATTATGAAGGCAATGATATCAAATTAGTTTGTTAATTGTATGCATATTCTTCATATTCATTATTTAGAACTGTAGGTACCTCTAACATCACTGATATTATTGAGACTTATTTATATCCAAGAGATATTCTTCTGCACACTGAGGTTGTCAGAACATTTGGAATCATAAAGAAGCCATAGAATGAGCTTAGTGTGATCAAAATTTGAGATATCAAATATTAGCATTACACCATTTCTTTTCCAGGTTAACAATGTTGCATTCTAGAGTTCTAGTTTAACTTTGGACAAGGTAGATTACGGTACATTTTAGCCTACATTACCATGAACTACAAGTTGTAAAATATGCGACAAACATTAGACAATTGCTAAAATAAAATAGGGGAAAATGTAAAAAAAGATAACTAAGGGAATGATGATGATGATGATGATAATGATATCTACCGAAATATTTTGAGCATACTAACCTCACAAACCATTGATTATGGGTTTGATCTGAATTGAGTGCTTCATGAATGTGGTGTATGTCATAGATGGCTTATCTTAACAAGTAACTATCTACATTTTGGGATATTTATGTGGCCTTGTACCACAGGATGCAAATTGAGGATTATAGTTTGGTGGAAAACATGCATGATAATGCAGTATTACAGACATAGAACAATTAAAAGTGTTTAATTAAAAAGGACAACAACATGAGGAAGACCACACCCAAATTATAATTATTAAATTAGAGCTTAATGAAAATACCTTGTTTGTAAGAAAAAATTAAAAATCACAGTATCTCCATTTAATTATTGCATAAAGGACAAAGAGAAACAACTATGTAGGTAACGTCAACAACAGAAAAAAGCTAGTTATATAATGTATATCGACAGAATTCTGTATAATCTATAGAGAGGATTAGAGAGATAATCTTTTGATTACACAAATATATCAAGTAAAATGTGTTTTATTGTGGGCGATCAGTAATTATTGATATTTCCAACAGTGACGTGTAATTCAAAATGTCTACCAAAAGGAAAAACATTGTTTAAACTATACTAACCTAATGGCAAAGCAGAAAGGCACGGAGTCAATCACTTTGTTCGATCATTTTTTATTATCCATTACTTCTCAACCTTTTAACTTAGGCATATATGCATTTGACTGTGCTTCTCTATTGCAACAATAGAAAGAAGCCTGTAATTTCTGCATTATGTTATAAAGCATTTTTATTTTCTGCAAACATTTTGCAGCCTTGTACTGAATGAGCATCAGTCTTAATTGAATACCTATTTATTCATATAGAGTATCAGATTTTACAAGTAAAGACTGACTACTAGGATACAAGTTTTTGACATTTTTAAAAATACAAATTTTCTTCATTTAAATAAATATAAATAATTATCTCCAAATCTTAAATGAAACATCAAGCCTTTGAATATTCAGTCTTTTGCTCTATCTCTAAGGCATGGAGTCAATCTATAACATCATATTCCATGAGATATATCTACACTTTAAAATTCATTGAATTTGGTTGCTGAATTTGTGCTTTAGGGAACTATTAGGGTACAATGATACATTGACGTGATAATTTTGTTCAGCTTATTGAGGTTTAGTCTAGAATCATTTCAGAGGTTGGTATTTTTACAAATAGATTTTAAATATTTATACATACCAGCAGAAATACTGCAACCATTTTAGAAGCCTATAGCAGCTGGATAAAATAATATATTGCTTTTTACTGATTTGGCCTTGCTTATCAGAATCTTGGAGCTGTGCTAATTATTTAAAAAATCTTTACTGTTAGATTTCAAAGCAATGAATGTATCTCATACAAACAAAGCAACACTAATAACAAAAACTCAACATGAAAACTGAGGAAGTATTAGGATTACTTTTAATATTCAGTTCTTTACAATTTATGAAAAGAATATAATTTCTACAGAAAAGAATACTCACCACTTTGTGAGCAGCAGTCTACTCAACAAAACTGCAAATGTTCACTCAGAAGATAGAAACAAAGCCCCCTTTTATTTTTTATTCATCTCAGCTATTATACTTAAATAAGATACTTGCTAATATCTTATTTATGTAAGGAAAGTAATACAAGACCTCAAAAAGAAAACACAGTAAGAAAAAGAGATCCATTGTTTTTCTTTTCTATCAATCAATAACAGGTTGACACATAATCAATTACTAATGGTACAAATAAAAAGCAGTCCAAAACCATTATAGCTTTAAGCTACTTATTCTACTTGTTAAAGTCAAAACCAAAATCACGTGATTTGTTGTTTTTCTAGTCACTATTTACACCACTTGGTAATAATCTATATATATATAAAAGTCTGTGCCCATTGCTTTGTAACAAATAAAACATGTCACGCTATGTTTTTGTTCATATTTAAGAGTGTAGACCAGATACACCTTTCATATTTTGCATATATAACCCTAAAATATGTCTGTATATAATGGTATAAGTTATATGTTGGTAGGTACCAAAAATATTACAAATTGTAGCAATGATCAGTTTTTTTTATAAAGATTTTAAAACGTATTACAATAATTTAAATATCTTCTTTGAAGTTTTAATTTTGGTTTTAATTGCATAAAATAGTATAAAGTTAGTTGTAAAAAAAGAAAAAATACCTTTGCGTACTTAAAGCAGGTTTTAGACTATATTTAATGTCAATTTTTGTCATCCCAAATCAACTTTGCTTACGCCATGATTGATGTCTGCTGATAGAAATGTAAATAAAAAGAAAAAGAAAATAGACAACAGTCACATGGGCCAAAGTTAACCATGAAAACTCATGGAAGTTGTGAGTGCAACTCTGCAAAATAAGTCATATGCAGCTGCTGTTCCAGCCTACTACAATGGCACAATTTCTCAAACTCTTTAAAAAGCATGCTGCCATATTTGTGCTTTCTAAAGGAAACTAAGATCTTCTATAATTTAAGCCATTGTACCCTAATAGTGCCCTAAAGTACAAATTAAGCAAACAAATTCAATGAATTTTAAAGTGTAGATATATCTCATGGTATATCATGTTAGTTATCACTCTTGGTCATTATTTAGGCATAATTTATAAGCTATTTATAATTGATGTCAAATAGAGTGGAGATAACCGTACAACCAAAACTGTCAAAATTTCTTCAGTTTTCAAGTTGGTCCTGCTGGCTGGCTAGTTATGTATGTATCATATGTACAGACCACACCAATGGAGCTAGATGGCTGACAATTTCAACATTTACTCCTTATTAGAAAATTGTCTAGAAAAAACTTTTTTTTTGTTTTTTAAACCCCCCCCCCCCCAAATAGGCTTTTAGTGGGGGGTTCAATTTACAATGTAAGTTTATGCTAAATTGATCCCTAGTTTGTGCCCGCTCGTTTTTTTTTGTAAATTCAGACTTTTTAGTGATCTAACAAAAGATGAGAGAAGTAACTTATTCAGTGATCACCCCTTTTTTTAATTGAACACAGCATGCTGCCAAAAGATGTTGGCAACATGACAGTTTCTATTGAGTGACTAAGCATACCTGTTTTATTTTAATTTAGTCCTTGGATACAATTAATTAAAGTTAAAATATCTGTGAAGGTTTATCAAAAGAGATTTGTAAGGTTGAATTTATTTCTATTACCCCCAGATGCTTTTCCTGATGACAACTGTTCAAGGTTGGTAAATTATACATACTATCCAATTTGAAAACAGAGTTTTAAAAAAAGATTAAAACCTTTTAAATCATAAAATGAAAAAAAAGGCAAACGTTTTATTTGATTTTTTTTTTAGTGTATTTAAAATTTTTGATATCAAAAACGCATAGGTCAGAGGTTTCACATGAGGGAAGCAGAGATATGAGGGCAGAGGGGAAAAAAGTAAATGTTACTGTAATTAAATAGCTCCAAAAGTGAACAAACGACAAATGCAGTCAGCGTGAGAAAGACTAACTGCCTATTTTGCTATTAGGATTGCTACTGCCAAAAAAAAAAAAAAAAAAAAAAAATTCAAAATGGCAGAGGGAGGGTTCTAATCAAGCTACAAGCAGATCTGTTTTTCTTTCAGCTAGAGCAACTTTCAACACATTTTTATATACTTGAATATATACTGGATATACTTAAAATAGGCTTTTTTGACAGCAGTTAATTGTGTCATTAAGCCAGCTTCAGTGTAGTTGGGCTGGGTTTAAACTAATAAGAAAAATGGTAGTTAAATTTGGTATGTCCGATATCAGAATAAAGATTATTTTTTTAAATATTGATATTCTCGGATGTGACCGTCTTTTCACTTAGGCTGTTCCATGTGTTTGTCACTCTTGCCGAGAGGAAATATTTTCTAACACCAGAGGAGGTCTGAATTTGTAGTTTATGGCTGTGTCTTCTGGTTTTACTGCAGATAGATGAGGTCAGCATTTTCTCATCAGGGCATTTTGAGCAATAAACGTCAGTATCCACTTTATGTATGTTGTTCCGGATTCTATAGACTAATTTCATGAAAGTTAACTAAAATTGATTTTTAATAAAAAACAGTTTAGAGTAAAGTAATTCAAATAATATGATCCCTTTTTATATCTTATCAAATACTTCAATTATATACCAACACAAAAATGTGTGCATGCAAGTGTATAAATAACCCCATAAATGCAAGTGTAAATAACCCCATAATGTCTTCTTTATCAGGTGGGAATCAGCTTTAGAAATTGATAACAGTATTGTTTGAATAACAGGAATTCATATTGAAGTGCTTTCAGTGAAAATGTAAATGTATAAACTGATATATTCAATGATGTTTTATACCCACACAAACAAATATACAAAAGGTGTTAAATATACAGGGTAGCAATGAAATGGGAAGCATCTTGATTATACAGGGTTACTGGCCTAGTCTGATTTTAATATTTGTTGAATAACTTTATTTTACCACGTTGACATTCAACACAGTATTGAAAAGAAAAATAGAAAGATATAAAGAAAGAAATAGGAGAGTCCTGCTTAAATTTGATTTTGTTATAATAATAATCTTCTGCAATATCTTTTTACTGGCTTTTTACAATTGAGTTCCTAAAACCTGTTTGCACAATCTATTCTCTTTCAAGAGAAGGATCAGTTTGAATCTGATTTCCTATTGTAAATAATTAAATCACTGCTACCCACAACACTGGTTTAGGTTATTCATGTGTTCTGACATTTATATGTATCTGGACTTTTCCCAGCCCTAACTGTTCATAGTAGAAACTTGAAATTTTGTACACAGTCTCCCCTCAACGAGTAGGGAAAATGTTTTTTTTGTTTTTTGAAAAATTCCCCCCTAAATAGGTTTTTAAAGGGGGTTCAATATGCAATGTAAGTTTTTTAAATTGGTCACTAGTTTGTGCCTGCTTGCTTTTTGAAAATTCAGACTTTTTTTTAGTGATCACAGCCCAACAAAAGGCGAGAGAAGTAACTTATTCACTGATCACCCTCTTTTTCAACTTTTTAATTGATCACCCCGAACACAGGATATATGGGTGGCAATGATTTATAATTTCCATTGGAATGCTAGTTCAATATATATTCATAGCATTATTATTCAGTCATCAAAGTATTTTCCCTGGCTTTCTATTACCTGATGCCAGCTTTCAGCTAAATTGTGTATTCCATCATAAAAGAACAATTCCAGTTTTGATTCAATGAATTCTTCAAGGAATCTTGAATTTGTTGAAACCACTGACCAGAGGAGTTTTGCATGAAGTGAAACAAAAGGTTTGAAGGTAACAGGCCTAAAGAACTTCCCACTGCAGCTCCATGATCATTTGCTGTGTCACATTTACAACATGAAGATAAGCATTCTTTTCTTTTTTTCTAATGTGTCATTCAAACAAGCTAATTGATCACTATAGCATGTAAACAATATACTACATTTGACAGATTCAGCTCTAATTTTACATGTTATTTGTGCTGCATCTTTCTCCAATTCATCAGCTTTCAAGTTTTTACATCTTCCAGAGTGATTTTTATTCTTGAGCTCAAAATCTGTTTTTTAAACTTTGCAAACCATTCGACATGTGGTTGCACCTACTGCATCATTACCAAACGTTTCACTGATCCGTTGCCTAGCTTATGCTGCACTTTCTTTCCTCGATTAAACATGAAGAGCAGTGTTGAATGTGCATTTCATCATTCAGCCATGTTTTTCAGCAAATAAAGTAAATCATCACTTTCTGCAAACATTTCTCAAAGAATAAATTTCAAAGACATATTTAAGATTTTTCTAACATTGCGTAAAAATGACACTGAACTTTTCCATCAACCTTATATTAATGTTCCAAGTAAAATTAACAGTTAAACAATAGTTAGTAGTGTATTTTAACTCATGCCATAAACTGAAGTCATGTGTACCGTGTGACACTTATAGACATACATAAGGACACCTACATGCATACCATGAACTAATATAACATTACAAAATTAATCTCTTTTTTTGCAAGAATCAAAGTACAAAATTGAGGAAGTATTACTATTATTTTCTATAGTTTTGAGAAGCGTCATTACTATTCAAATGGTTCTTCGGATGTCGTGTTTACCACACAAACAACAAGAAGGAGTTTAATCGTCTGAAGAACCATTTAAATATTACTATTATTGTTCAACTTAACAGAAAGTGAATAAACTTGGTTTGTTTACTTCAGATCAGTGGTTTGTTTGTAAAGATAGATGTACTGAGTACAAAGTGAATTACAGGACAAAAAGAGTTCAAAGAGTGAGGGTTTTTTTTTTTAAATGTGAGGAAAAATAAAGTCTCCAGCTTCAACTATCCTGTGTCTATCTGACTACCATATATGTCAGACTATAAAACAAATGGACTACCATTCACTGAAACTCAGCCAAGCACCATAATTGTCCATATCTAGCTTTGATAGACAGCCTCCTAGTCATAATACCAATGCATTGGACACAGTGTAATATTTGCATAGTTTTTTTAAAATGAAGTGGTTGTCATCGGTCATATACGCTATATGTACAATCAGCTAATTGACCCGTCTTAACAGTTTCAGAGTTGCAAATGGACATAAAAACATTTGCTTCATTATATTAAAACAAATTGCTACACCTTCTACTAAACTATATAAACCATGCTCATCATAAAAGATGAGGAGCTGGGAAACAATTGGTAGAAACCTACGTCGGTCTAATTACTGCATGGTATCTATTGACTGATATAAGGTACATAAAAACCTTAGTTTTTTTACACAACCTTAAAAAAGCTGAGAAAGAAAAATGAATTCTTTGTTTTATGTACTTCCCATATTGACAGCCTATCAATGACCGGATTCTACATTCATTTGAAGAAAACTTTCCCTTATATACTAGTAAATGGAATGGAGTGGTAACATGTAACATTTGATGCTTACAAAATATAGGGTCTAATGCAAATAGAATAGAATAAAAAATAAAATAAAATGAATTGATTATTGGAGAGTTAACGTCCAGCAGGAAGCAATCGAAGATAACTGAAACAAATTGGAACCTCATGACACAAAACAGCTGATTCCAGTTTACAGAGTTTTATCTGTGGGTGAGTATAATTGGTGATGAAGAAGTTCAATAACATAGTAAGAAGTATATATATATATACATATATGGTGTATAATAGGATAAGGGTTATCACAGCTGAAACATGTTAGGTAATAAATAATAGTCTCCACATTGTCTTTTCCTATCATACATATCCTGCTTTTTGAAAGTTTGCTTTAAACCACTTTTCCACATTAACGAGAAAAGGTGAAAAACAAAAATAGCATTCAGTATTTGTTTTTCAGCGAGCCGTTATAGAGGCAACGCACATCCTCTTCCTCTCTCTCTCTCTCTCTCTCCTACACCCCAGTCCCCTTTTTACTTCTCACCACCCCAAGCTCTGACGACCCAGCCTAACATACCATCATCACCATTTTTAGGGTCTAGGAACATTCAAAGATTTTTCCCATATAAATTAATGGTCATAGCTTCTTTGCTTTATGCCATTTGAGCTTAAGGCTCTACTTTCAGCTAGCAGGGGTACCTGCATATAGATAGATATAGTAGTGTCACATAATTTAGTTACATGAATACATTAACTTGAAAATAATTATGACAGAATCATTCCCATTCAGGTCTGGAGTAAAGCAAGGATGCATTCTCTTCCCAATCCTGTTTTTAATCGCCATCAACTGGGTAATGCATCTAACAACATCAGACCATCCCCATGAAATCCAGTGGACCTTGTTCACATACCTGGAAGGCCTAGACTTTGCCAACGATCTGGCAGTCATGTCATGTCATCAACTTGTACCCATCATCAGGAAAAGTCTTACTGGTTAAGCAATCATCCAAAGTGAACTGGTCTGTACATCAACCAGAACAAGACTCAGGTGATGTGCATCAATACTCCAACAGTACCCTCAAGCACCATTGATGGAGAGGCATTGGAGTGCATTGAAGATTTCACATACCTTGAAAGCCTCATGAGGACATCATGGCCTGTCTTAACAAAGCAAGAGGTGTTTTTAGTCAACTGCATAACATCTGAAAGTCCAAGCAATACAGCCTCAGAACTAAGATTAGGCTTTAGAACATCAATGTTAAGGCTGTCCTTTTGTATAGCTCTGAGTGCTGGAGAGTTATGAAGAAAGACATGAAAAAGGTTGACGTCTTCCACAATAGCTGCCTATAAAAGATCTGTAATATTTACTGGTCTAAGAAGATCTCTAATGGGGAACTGTTTGTGAGGACAGACAGTAGGAGTACGTCTTTTGAGATTAAGAAACATAGGTTACAATGGCTTGGTCATGTCTTGAGGATGCCCATTGAAAGAATACCTAAAGTATCCTTAAGATGGATTCCAATTGGGAAGAGAAAGAAAAGCAGCCAAGACCTGGTGGAGGACAATGATAACAGACTTGAAAGAGATTGGTCTCACATTGAGTGAAGCACAAACCAAAGAACATGACATGGTTTAATGGCGTGGTATGATTATGGCCTTATGTCATGGCCGGGACAAAAAGAATTAAATAAATAAGAATAAGTCTTATCTAGAAATATTACATAAGGTTATGCAACCATATGGCCCAAATCACATGGGTCAGTTGTGAGTTTTACCCCTGATCTAAGATGTGTGCATATGTGTATTAATATTTAATCAAATGAAAACACAAACAAGATTTTATATATGTTGTTATATTTACTGTAAGAATAAGAAGTCATCATAATCCTATTTCAAAATGCACTTGTTCTATATATTTAGATGAAAATAGAAACAAAATGAATTAGGCTTGTTCTTATGTCTCAAAATGTGCCTCAGTATTCAAATGAAAATAAAATTCAAGGATATTCTTAAAAAAACAGATGAATAATAATAATATATTCAAGCACTATCTTATAAGAGTAGCAAAAAATGTATATATCTTATTATACAAGTAGAAAAAAATGTACCATATATATCTTATTATACAAGTAAAAGAAAATGTAACGTATATCTTATTACAAGTAAAAGAAAATGTAACATATATATCTTATTATACAAGTAAAAAAAAATGTAACGTATATATCTTATTATACAAGTAAAAAAAAAATGTAACGTATATATCTTATAATACAAGTAAAAATAAATGTACTGTATATATCTCCATTATATGAGTAGAAAAGAATGTACCGTATATTTCAGCAGATTAAACGACACTTGATGTATCCTAAAAAAAATAGGGTCATCCTATAGGCCAGATATAAAAACAGTGATTAAACAGAGCTAAAACCATTTAAGCTGAAATTGGGGTCTCGTCTTACCTGAAGGTCACCTTATTCACCAAAATATACAGTAATTTTTGTTAAGTTATCAAGACAGCTGTCCTCTCCTGTGGATCACTAAATCAGTCTATTCTGTAAGGCAGTCCATCTAAGTGAAGGTTACTCTGAGAAAAAACCCCACAGCTTGGCAGTTGCTATAGCTGGTCCAAAGCCCGGTTAAAAGAGGAAGGTTGAATGTGGGCCTAGCAACTCCACCCCATAAAACCTACTTGCTACTGAAACTGCAGAAGAATGGTTGCAGTCCTGTGCTCCACAAGAAGTCTATATAATAAACAAAAACAGGAAAGTATAGAGAGGAAAGGAAATTAGCCAAGTCAGTCAAATAGAGTCTCTTGGCAAATAGATATCTATGTGAATCATGTAAAATTAAGTATTAGAAACCGACAACCAAAACTGTCAACATAGGTTTGTTCAGTTTTTAAGCTGGTCTGGCTGGCTGGCTATGTATGTATTGTGTGTACAGGCCACATCAATGGGGCCAAAGGGGTGAAAATTTAAACATTTACTCCTTATTATGTATAGAAAAAAAAAAAGGCTAAGATAATATGTAATCACTTTGCACTAATGACCTTAGAAAAAGCATGAAACCACTTCATGGCCCCCAGCTATAAGCAAAATAGCAGAGCAGATGAAGCCTTTCAACCCTGTAAGGCAGTCCATCTAAGTGAAGGTTACTCTGAGAAAAAAAAAACCCACAGCTTGGTAGTTGCCATAGCTTGGTCCCAAAACCTGGGTAAAGTAGAAGGGTTGGAGCTAGCAATTCCACCCTGTAAAAGCCTACTTGCTACCAAAGCCACAGCAGGTTGCAGCCCTATGCTCTATAAGGAGTCTACAAGAATAAACAAAAACAAATGTTTTCCTACATTTTTTAATTGCAAGTTATAGAGGTGTTATATTGAAAAATAATTAAAATTATTATTATACTTTAAAAAAAAAAAAGAATTATCTTTACAATATGTGTTGTACATCACCAATATTGTCAACTTTTAGGCCACACCAAATTATAAGAGAGCATCTAAGATTCCTTTTATTGTAAGATTAATTTGTATGGAGGCCTCAAATATTGCTCTTAGCTTTGTGAAATTTTCAATACCTTCAAATAGGTTTTAATGATAGCTGGATAGCTTCATGAAACCATATGCAGTCCACAAAACAATCTTGCCCAGCCAGACAGGGTGTGACTGCTAATAAGAGAATTTATAGTCAAACTTTGAGTTTCTGATATCCTTCATTAGGTTGTTTTTGAAAGCATTGATCAATTTGGAGTAAATAGTCTCCTCACTGAGAGCATTCCATGGTTTGGTCACTCGAGTGGAGAAGAAATTCCTCAGTCCAGTGGATGTCTGTACCTGGAGTTTTTGACTATGTCCTCGGGTTTAAGTAGATATTGATGCGGTAAACATGCGCTTGTCTGGATACAGAGAGCAGTGACAGCTTTGGTCTGAGGTGTGGATGTTATTTTGAATACAGCAGACCTCCAACAGATCAGCACGGTTACGCCGGAATTCCGACGTCTCTAGATTGGGTTTAATCAGCCTCTCTGTATACAACAAGTCTTTAATTTTAGGGACAATCTTGATAGACTCTTCTTTGGACTCTTTGTATTGTATCAATGTTATATTTCAAGTGAGACGACCAGATGCATGATGCAAACTACAGATGTGGGCGGATCATAGCTTTGTAGAGGAGCAGGAAGTTTTCTTCATCTATGTATTTAAAGGTATGCCGTATATATCCAAGAATTCTGTTAGCGGTGCTAACCTTTTGTTGGATATGTATTGAAAGGTTGAGGCAAATGTCTACATGGACTCCTAAGTCTCACTCCAGCATATGTACTGTACCAACATTCTTTATTTCATAGTTTTGTCTTTGATTGTTTTACAATAAGTAATATTTTAATTTATATAATTTATAGTAATAAAGTAATATTTTTAATAAAATAATATTTTTTATTTAGTATTTAATTTATATTAAAAAACAAATAAGTAATACATTTTCATAAAAAAGTACCCTGGTTTGCTGAACCAAATCTTAACTCAGATCTTTTTTTACAAACTTATAATCCTGTAATGTACAAAAAAAATGAACGCCTCTATCGTTTGCATTCCAAAATTCTTGTCATTGGTCGATTGACCAATCACAGCATAATGGATGGAGATTGTAACAAGGATATTAATAGTATAGATTTTTTATCTGTAGAATGCAAACTAGAAACAAGTTATTTTCAATAAAGCTGAACAAACTTCCAATATTTGTGCTTCTGTATCTATATAGATATTTACAAATCTTAGCTTTGTCTGGCCTGGCATAGAGCCCATTGTTGGGTCAAACTCATTAGCAATATTTAGTTTAAGATTATTAGCTTATTTTGCTTACATAAAACCCTGGAAATGTCTTAAACGGTAAATATAAGTGTCAGTGGTGGTGTCAAGTGAATAGACATTAGTCAATATCAATCCAAGAAGAATCATTCAAAAGAGCTATGAGTCTTGAATAGAATTGGTTAATCAAGAACCATTCATGGGTTTACTCATTGGTTAGTGAGATCATTGCACAAGCTACTGAAAGCGAGTCTAATCTTCAAGTGCTTGAGGAATGCATCCTTAGCTGAATCCAACAAATGCCAAGTTATTTGTCAACTCTTTTTGACATAAAAAAAGCAAAGGTATAAAATATTGAAATTTTATGTAGACAGTAATTTTAAGCCAACGAGCATTAAGTTATGAATGATTTTAAGTATTTTCTGGAACTAAGTCATATGAGAATGGTGTGTCAGGGATGTATAACTGAATTGGTATTAGTTTTACTTAACCTTGGTTGGTTTGGGAGAATTCCTATTTTGGCAGAGATCTGGATTTGCAGATATCAGTGCTATGCTGTTTAATAAGTTAAATAATTGTTATATCAGCTGTTTTCCTTTTCACCTATATTACATTGGCGTAATCCTGGTTGGCTGATTGTTGTATATATTTGCATCCTTGTTGTTGTCTGATTGCACAAAGCAACAAATAACTTCTGGTTACTTGAAGCGTAACTCCAGTTCACTATGTATCGTTAATGAATGACTTCACTCACTTACATAACTTCTACCTCTGCTTCCAGAACAAAGCTTTCCTCAAAAATGCAACGTTGCGCAAATGTGTGACTTAAAGCTCATGGCTCATTGACTACTCGACTGTACTCCTCCGTTTATACATTTGGCACTCCGCCAAATAAATGGTAGGAGGTGACGTCTCAGTAGTAGTGAGAGTACCTAACAATAACACAGGTCTGCAAAATTAAGGTCATTAAATAGTGTTTTGATTATTTCAGATGAATTTTATGTATTTTTGGTCACTGAATTCAAAAATTAAAACCATTTTTCTCCATCACCTACCATTTTTTCAAGAAACATGCTTTTTAGTTTTAAATTATAGGTTTTCACATTATTTTGCACTATACATATGGATACATTGAAAAAATTGTTTCAATTATTTTAGATGATTTTTATTTATTTTTAGGTGCTGAATTAAAAAAAAATCATTTTTCTCCATCATGTAACATTTTTTCACAAAACACATTTTTTTTATTCAATTATAGGTTTTTGTATAATTTTGAAAAAATAAAGATGTACTTTTTACTTGGGAATTTTCGGTTTTTTTTCCATATTTTTTCAAAAATGTATTTTTGTTACTTAATAAAAATGACTTAAGTTGCTAAACTATTTGCATAAAGCCAAGAACTAGTTCTTGTTAGACTATAGTTGAGAGAAATTCACCAAGTGCCAAAGCAGTCACCAATATCAATGTTGGCATCCTTTTTATAATGGTAAAGTGGATCAGAGAAGTAGTTAGGTGCAGCAAAGACTGATTGGTCAGGACATATTTTTTTCTGTGCTCTGATTGGACAGATGGTGTATTAGGATCCATTTAAAGTAAACTCTTTTGGAGTTACTTGACCCTACCTAGTGGAGTGTTCTCTACTAGAGCAAACTACTATTCACATTCTGCCAGTATCATATTATCATAATCCTACTGTGTCTTTTCCATGTTTTTATTTTCTGAATTTGAAAGCAAAAAAGTATGTTTTTTTTCTTTATAACAACAGTCTCATATATCTGTCTACTTGCCATTTAACTAGAATGCACATTAATAACATAAAATAAGGCAATAACCATTGTAAATCTATTCAATGCTTGCATGGTGGATTGTGTAAAACCATTCATGCTGTCACAGAAAAGCTTTGAACTTTTCTTAGTAACAGGTTTCTATACCTTTCACCAAAAATGAATAGTCATGATTTGAGCTTTCAAAGTATACAACAAAAGACTGGATAATACATACAACCTGTAGTTAGGCTTCAATTTTTTAACAATTTTTTTATCAGTGACTAAAACTTCAGTAATAAAATGGATCTTGATACAATTGCAACATTTGGTGACTGCACAATGGGAAAAAAATGTAATAAATAAGGTTTTAACCAGGTTTTATTGATGTTAGAAATGCAATTCATCTAATTTTAATACTGGAGAGTTCCAACAACAAAAACTGACCACTGAAGGAAAGAAAAAGAAAATTCTAGTTTCAAAGAATAAGTTGTTTCTTTAGGTGAGGTATTGATAATGATGATCATCAACCTGGCAACAGTTTGAAATTTAAATGACATAATGAGAAATGATTCTAAATGAAGTAATAATGACTTTAGTAGTAAGACTTAGTAAATAATAGAACCATAATCCAGTTCATCAATGTTTGCAAATCCTGTCTTTTTTTTCTATGGATTATTTGAACTATAGTATTTACTCGTGTATAATGGGAGAAATTTATCAAAAACAAATCAGGGTCAAAATTTGGGGGTAGCTTTATAGTCAAGTGTAAAAAAGAAATGGGTTTATGCTTTTTATTTCCTAGAGAAATGGTCAGAAAATTTTGTGTAGTGGCAGTCGGGGATGGGGAGTAAAGTCTAAGGTGAGAGATAATGGTACAGAGAGTGAGGTATCAGGATTGGGAAAGTCGGAAGATAGATGTGTTGTTCATCTATCATTTAGCTTTTAGAAAAATGCATCATGGTTATATAAATATCATCCTCCCCTTTCCCCGGGACTGACAGACAAACCAACAACAAACCGGCAACCAAATAAAGTTACTTGAGCTTTTATATAAAAAGATGTGTTTTAAAATTTGCAGCGATATTACATTGGTTTCTTAAAGAATATAAATAATTAGGGCTGTACTCTGGGGTTGCATTATATGAGAGGATAACATATATTATTAATTTTTAGCTATAAAAAGTGGGGGTCGCATTATATACTTTAATATACTTGAAATAGGCTGTTTTAACAGCAGTTAATGGTGTCATTAAGCCAGCTAATGAGAAAAATGGTAGTTAAATTTGGTATGTC
>VCCN01006687.1:3469530-3493754 GCA_006491835.1 Architeuthis dux | reverse complement strand
ACTTTTTATATAAACAAACCATTGTTTATATAAAAAGTACTGATTATAAGTATTTGAACAGGCACAGCATCTGTTTTTCATTGCCTAAGATTGCAGGGGACATTAAGGATTTTGATCGCGGGGGGGGATTCAAATTAACTTACTAGTTTGGCAACTCTTCCAAATAGCAATGTGAGTTCACCTTTTCAATCTTCTTGATCGATTTTGAACAAGGTGTGCAATTCTAAGTTGGTTCTCAGTTCGTTTTACTAATTTCCATGTTTCGCATCTGTATGTCATAGTTGGTATTATGCATTCATTGTATACTTTACGCTTTAAGCACATTGGCATGGTGCTCTTCAATATGTCTCTATTCATGCCGAATGCTTTCCAATCTATCGTTATATGTCATTTTATTTCGCTTACATGGTCCTTTTCTAACTTTATTACCTGTCCTAGATTGATGTATTCTCAATTTCTTCTAGAGCTTCTCCCTCTATTTTTATGATCTTTTTGGGGACTTTATAGTTGAACATTACTTTTGTCTTTGTTTTGTTCATCTTTAAGCCTACTTTTTTACTTTTTCTATTTAGATCAGTTAACATGTTTTGTAGTTCTTCAGATGCTTTTGACGTCATGTAGACGTCATCAGCGAATCTTAAGTGGTTTAAGTATTCTCTGTCTACGTCTACATTCCCTCCCAATCAGGAGGCTCGCTGCAAATAGTTTAGGTGATATTGTATCTCCTAACTGCTTAGGCTATCTTTATCTTGTTTGTATATTTATGTAGTCTAATTATTGCAGTGCCATTTTTATATATTTTTTTAATGATTTATACGTAATTCTTGTTAACACCTTGTTCTCGCATTGTGTTTAAGACTACCGTGTGTTCTACCGAGTCAAATGCTTTCTCACAATCTACAAAGGCCAAACAAAGTGGTTTGTTGTATTCTAATGACTTTTTGATTAGTTGATTTAATGCATGTAGGTGATCTATTGTTGAGTAGCTGCTTTTGAAGCCTGCCTGATCGCGTGGTTAGTTTTCATCTAGAGTGCCTGTTAGTCTATTTATGTATCCATGCACGCACCTGCTCATGAAATCACATTTGATGAATGCTTATACGCTATCCAACAATATAAATGATTATTTCTTAACTGACTTGCAAATAGGTTATTAATACATTTTATATGCATAAAACGGCTCTTATAAACATTTAAAAAAAACAAACCCTGCTATATTTTACCATCACCATTCACACATACAACCATAAACATATACCATTATACATTAATATTGAAAACTACTATTGTTTATTGTCTTGCAAGGGAAATATCTTTTTCTTGATACAAAGATATTGATTCTACAGCTGACCAACAATCTGAATGCCAAAGGAAGCATATTTTTCATCTGGTGCTAAAGAGACTCAAGAAATACATTGTAAACAATTTGTTTTTTGGGGGGAAAGAAAAAGGGACAGGAATATTGGTATTGAGAGGTGTGAATGGCGTGGGGGTTTACAGCACGGACAATGGGACTGGTGACCCAAGTTCAAGTTCTGGCCAAAGCTGTTTATGTTCACTTTTGTAGCTATGGGTAAAATAACTCACGGTGAAGTGAGTGACGCCATTTTAGGTGCTTGTTGCTTCTAAGTCTATTTTAAATATCGCAAGTTGAGACAAGAGAAACCTGTGTTATGTGCAGCCAGGCATGGGCGTCCGCTGGGGGCAAAGGTGTATATTCAGAGTATATCTTAGTGCTAACCCTGTTACCAGTGAATAATAATACAGTCTTTTTATATGTGGACATTAAGGTGAGCTTACATAAAACAATTGTACCGCACCATTATCCTTTATTGAACTTTCAAACCCCCTTGCCCTCGGTGAGAAGGCCGGATCGGGGGAGCGGGCATCAGTGGATGACCATGAGCCTGGGCAGGGATGGTCGAAGCCATAGCCAGCATAAGGGCACAGTAAAGATAAGGGAAAAAAAATTTGGTATTTAGTAAGCTTAGTTCAGTATGGCGCAAGGCCATGTAGCAAGAATATCAGACAACTGCTGGACATGACAGCTCACAACGCAGAGATCATATGCGTGGCTGGCAAAAAATGATGATGATGATGATGATGATGATGATGATGATGATGATGATGATGATGATGAGGAGGAGGAGGAGGAGGAGGAGGAGGAGGAGTTCAGAATATTGCTCCATAACGCCCATGACCAAGAGCTTGTGTGAATCCTGGAGAAGGTCTGTCCAACGACAGACTTTAAAATGCTGCTGCTGCTGCTGATGATGATAATTCAAGGCCACAAGTGTGGGGTACCCAGTGAGGATTGAACTCTCTTCTGTAATAATGGTCTGCTAGTTTGATAATCATTGTAGGATGCCCAGAAAGGCAGGAGTATTGATTGAATATGAAATTTAGATAAGTTCAGAAAGTATTGCTCCATAACGCCCACAACCAAGAGCTTGTGTGAATCTTGGAGAAGGTCATCGTCATCGTCGTTGTCGTTGTCAAGGCCACACGTGTGGGGTACCCAGTGAGGATTGAACTTTCTTCTTTAATAATGGTCTGCTAGTTTGATAATCATCATAGGATGCCCAGAAAGGCAGGAGTATTAATTGAATGTGAAATTTGAGATGTAAAAATAAAAGAGAAAAAGATTCCCAGTTAATTATCTCTTGTATTGATTTCTATGAAAACCCACTTGCTGTTCCAATGCACAATTAAAATAGTTTTTATATTGCATGACAGTTAGAACATCTGCAATACAAAAAAGATTCTGGTGTGCTACAGCTTTTCTTTGAGACACTTTTTTTTTTATTTTGTATTTTTTTGCTTTGTATTCGTGGTGTCAGGGGAGGCAGAGACTGTGGTCACGTTATTTCATTTATTCGGTTTTATTTTCCTCTATTTTACTTCAGCCATTTTATATAATACATGTCTGGCTTGCTAGACCTGTGAAAGCTTCACCAGAGCCACGTTGTACATTTTGAGAATGCATTCCCTGCTCTTTCCATTGCCTGTTTCTCTCGACACTGGATGAGTTTGGAATCAGAGTTGTCCGTCTCCTAGACTGGTTGCCAACCAAAGCTGAAGAGCCCAGTCTGCACTGCTATTAACCCATATCTGGGGGGAGAAAAGATGGATTCATTTCTTTCTCAAGGGCATAAGTGCAAAGTGAATGGTAATTGTCACAGCCAGGGTTTGAACTTGATTTAACAATCCCATTTTTTGTGCTGTTAACTCTTAGGCCACCTCCTTTTAGACATTGTCCATGTATAACTACAAAGGCTCATTCATATTTATATATATAGTTATTTGTTAAGTGAAACCAAGTGTGGCACAAAGTCATATTTAGTGAGTACCAGTGAAGAACAATCTACGTCTTAGCAGTTGTCAATAAAATGCTTGTTCATATCCAACAGCAAGTCATAAAAAAATACTGAAAAAAGATCAAATCTGAAAAAAAATTGCTAATTTTTGCATCAAGCCAGATTGATATTGAGGCTTTGTCCAATTTTTAAAAAAAATTACCTTTTCACAATTCCAAGAGTTGTTTGGAGTGTCAATTTGAAACCATCAACCAAAACTATCAACATGGGTTTTCTTCAGTTTTAAGTGATTCTGGTTGGCTCACTAAATATGTATCATGCTTACAGGCCATACCAATGAAGCTAGAGTGCTAAAAATTTAAGTATTTACTCCTTAAATACCAGCCATGACTTATGGAGGTGAAACATGGAAACTAACCAAACAAGCTGAAAACCAACTCAGAATAGCACAGAGAGCCATGGAAAGAGCAATGCTAGGGATAACTCTAAGAGATAGAAAAAGATCAACATGGATCAACAAGAGGATTAGAGTGAAGGATATTATACAACTAATTAAGCAACAAAAATGGAGATGGGCTGGTCACCTAACAAGAATAGATGACAATAGATGGGGGGAAAGACTAATGGAACAGTAAACGAAGTAGGGAAAGACCAGACACAAGATGGAGGGACAAGATAGAAAAGTTTGCCGGTAAGATGTGGCAGAGGTTAGCACAATCTAGGTCGTCATGGAAGGAGATGGGAAAGGCCTTTGTCCAGCTGTGGACTTATAACGGCTTATGAGGATGATGATATATAGAAAAAAGTTTTTATTGGAGGTTCAATTTACAATGTAAGTTTATGCTAAATTGGTCCCTTAGTTTGTGTCTGGCAGCATTAATGCTTTTTTTGTGAAAATTCGGACTTTTTAGTGATCCCACAAAAGGCAAGGGAAGTACCTTTTTCATTGGTCACACCTTTTTCCAAATCTTTTAATTGATCACCCCCAACATGGTATGCTGCCAAAAGATGTTGGTCACATTACGGTTTCTATTGAGTGACTAACCAGACCTGTCTTTCGTTGCTATCTCAATGTTTCAGCTAATTCTTTCTTAAGCCTTTCTCAAGTGTAAATTCCTTGACGAATTCATCAAATCAAAACCGGAAACATTATTTCATGATGTAATAGGAATTTTACCTGAAAGGCTGCCTGAAAGGTCATAGAAAGCCCAGGGGAATACTATAATGGCTGAATAATGATGCTATGAATTAATATGAATAAAAGGTTTTGACATAAAAAAATACAGGAAATTCTTTTATTAACCTAAAACCTGAAAGGTGACATAAAATGGTAAATACTTTTTGACTGAATAATAATGCTATGAATCTTTCAGAATAACATTTTTTGTCTAATTGCTGGAAGCTTTTGCATCAATCTAAAACCTGAAAGGTGGTATAAGATGATAGAAAGCCAGGTAAAATACTTTGATGACTGAATAATGATGCTATGAATGTATGTGAATTAGAAATCTTGTCAAAAATGCTGGACACTTTTGCATCAGCTTCATATCTATCTATCTATCTATCTATCTATCTATCTATCTACCCCGGTCTGCTTCTTTCTCAAACTTTTTTCATTCTATCTTTCTTCCTCAGTCTGATCATATGTATATTTTTATCTATTTCTCCCAGTGAGTCCATTTCCATCACAGTCTATTGGTTACCAAATAGCTATCTCATGACCGACAGAAAATCATCTCCAGTGGCATCGGCCCCCATCCCCCAGTGGATAACAGAAGCAGCCGATTGGAATGCATGGGAATGCAAGGTATACCAAGCAGCCTCCTGTGCAGAAGCAAATTGCAGAGCAAAAATAAAAGAGAAAAGGCAGCACTGCAATAAGAGAGCTCCCCTTGGCTGCTATATTTCCTCTTGCAACCATTGCAGAAAGGTCTGCTTCTCACGCACCTGAGGGTCTGCAATAAATGTTATTAAATCTTCCCAAAATTTTTGTGAAGCCAAGCCACGATGACATGATTTATCTATTTATATTTATCTCTGTCTGTTCCTATCTATCTATCTATCTATCTATCTATCTATCTATCTATGTAAATCTGGATAGCTGTAATGATGAGTAGATATTTATTGGACCATACTAATATAGCCAAATTTAAGTAGTACACAGTGAGGAACACATTCACAAACAATTGATAGCAAAACTGGCATACATAATACATGATCCTCCTTACGATATTCATTTAAATGCTATAATTCTTACATATCTGTTATATTCTTCAGTCAATGTTTTTCTAGAATTCTTATCTGAACAAGATATGAAGTATATTTTTTTCAGGTAGTCATTATGAACGATACTAGGTAGCCATTATACTATGAACGATTCAGGTAGCAATTATGAATGATACTAGCAATACTAGCTGTTGCCCATCATATAATGGTGCTTCAATGTTAGGAATATACTTTTGCCATTGTAGTTATTATCAGATTTTGTTATTTTGATCATCCATACTTAAGCTGTTCCATGAGACAATGATAAATTTAATTTGGTTTTCACTCAATACCCACTTGACCTTTAAACGGTAACAGACACCCGCTGTAAACAAATCTATTTTTCAGTATAATTTAAGTAAAATGTAAGTAATATTTTTTTTTAAATCTAGTTGAATAATTTTTAATTAAACTAATTTTCATCAAATCCTATAATTCTATAATGGCTATGTTATTTTTGGAAAATTTTTAATTACGGGTATGAAAATGTTTCTGTCGGAGGACATCAATCATGGCATAATTGAAGTTAAAACAAAAATTAACATTAAAAACAATCTAAAACCTAAAAGTATTCAAAAGTAATTTTTCTTTTTTTACTCTACTAGACTACTAAAGACTAACTTTATGCTACTAGACTACTAAAGACTAACTTTACGCTACTAGACTACTAAAGACTAACTTTATGCTATTTTCTTGCATTTATAAACTCAATTAAAACTTCAAAGAAGATTTTTTTACTTCCTTTGAAATTAAAAATTTAAAAACTTCTGTTTACCCCATCACATTCTGATTTTACACCTGAAGAAGGCCAAATAATGGATTGTCCGAAAGGTTGTGTTAACAACACAAATAACAAAAAGGAATTCAATCGTCCGAAGAACTATGTGAATTTAAAGAAGATGTTTTAAAAGGTGGTGAAATCTGTTTCCGCCCCTGCTCCCTACACACAGACACTATACAAACACCCTTGTTCTTTAGCCATACTGTTTTCATCTGCTATAACACTTTTAGCACACCATACTACATTCGCTCGCTGGTCTCCAAGTTTATTGCCAGTACCGCTGGGTAGGAAACAAAGAGTCTAAATCTGAGTGGTGGTGTGTAAGTAGTGGTGTGCCGCAGGGGTCAGTGCTTGGACCAGTACTATTTTTAATATTTATTAATGATCTACCGGATACAATATCTATAAAATGTAAAATATTTGCAGATGATACCAAATTGTACCACCCAGTCTTGTCACCGGTTGACCAAGTAAGAGTGCAGGAGGACCTAGATAAATTAATGCTATGGTCAAGAGAATGGTTATTATTTAATGAAGATAAACGTAAGGTGCTACACATAGTAACTGATAAACTATCATTCTCCAAGTATATTGCCAGTGCTGCTGCTAAGGCGAACAGGGTGCTAGGACTGATTAAGCATACCTTTTCATATATATACAAGAACTTTTTCCTCATACGATATAAGACTTATGTCCATCCACACCTCGAGTACTGTGCACAGGCCTGGTCACCATACTTGGAGAGAGATAAAACTCTTTTAGAAAAAGTCCAGAGACGAGCAACTAAGTTAGTACCGGAATTAAAAAGTATGAGTTATGAGGATAGGCTAAAAGTGTTAGGGTTAACATCATTAGAAAATAGGATGGATCAGGGAGACTTAATAGAAATGTTTAAGATTATGCATGTTTAGAAGTAGTTAACCTTGATGTATTTTTTTACTAGAAAGGGGTACAAGGGACTGAGAGACTACACATATACAGTAGAAACAAATAGAAGTAAATTGAATATCAGAAAATTCTTTTTTAGCATTAGATTGCTGGGACTTTGGAATAGATTACTGGAATATGTAGTGTTATCAACAGAAGAATTATGATGTTTATTACACCACTACAAAGTTTTAAGGCCCTAGACATTGTGTAAACATGATTGTTATGATGTGTTCTTGTATATACAAATTGTATATATTTTTTTTTTCCACACTAAAATAAAATGTTCTAAAATGTTGAACTATGCCAGAATAATGGTGGTGTACCTTATTTTTTACTGTGTGCTTCTCAGAGAGCAGTGATTAGTAAGATAGTCTTGCTGACTATTTGCTAGAATAGTCATTTCAATTCTCATTGGTAACCCCACTATTATAGGTCTGTGCTAGCTAAGCTTAGTAAACATATTTTCAATAGTAGTGGAACTCTCCCGTTCGGGAGTCCTCTTTCTAATATATACAGTGTTTAAACAGTTTGGCAATTGGTGACTTTTTGAGGCAGTTGCCAGAGACGAGTGTAATAAAGGCAACTGAAGACACCAAAGTGTATACATTATTTGTATTATTCCAAGATGACGGCGAACAAGTGGATCTACATACTCTAACAAATATGTGGCCTTGAGTCAGACTAAGCTGAGCTAAGTGAATATCTATCTGCATCTATATTTTTTAAGAAAATTTCCCAAGATTTTGCAATTGTAATTGAAAACTAATACAAAAAGAAAAAAAGAAAAATGGAAGAATTAGAAAATACCACAACAATCTCAATTGTCTTAAATGATCTCATAACAAAATTCCAAAACCTTGCAGTTATTAGGTTGTTACACATAAAATGTCCATCTTTTTATATATAAAATAATGCTAAAAGTGAAAGATTTACTAATGTAATTGCATTTTTTGAAGATTCAATATAAATAGAGATAATATTTGTTATTATTGGAGGTTTTTCAGCCCTTAACAGCAATGGCATCTATCCAAGAAGTTGGACTAATTTTAAAGTATGATTTCAAATTAGGACATCAAGTTGCTGATGACATCAACAAAGCATTTTGAGTGAACACTACTAGAATGCAAACTGTTCAGCATTAGATCTGGAAATATAGATACCGATAATAAACCTCAAGGGAGCCCGAAACCTATTGTTAATGATGAAGAATTATTGACAGCAGTGGCCAACAACCCACAAACAATGGTTTGGGTACTTTCTGGAGATTTTAGGACTTCAACAACCACAGCACATCATCTCAAGGCAATAGGAAAAGTTAAAAAATTAGAAAAATGGGTCCCACGTGAACTGAGTAAAATGCTCGATGAGTGCCCAACCCCAAACTTCTCAGATGACTATGTCTAAGCTTAGAGAATTGGATTGTAAAATCTTGCAGCATCCTCCACATTCACCTGACATTTCTCCTACAGATAATCATCTTTTCAAGCATTTTTAACTTCATATCTATAATAAAAGATTCAATAATAGGGAAGCCATAATTTGTGTGTTTACTGAATTTGTGACTATTAAATGTAAAGAATTTCATAGAGATGGCATATCGTTGGGAAACGGTTCATATTTCAAACGGGTCATATTTTGATTAAATATTTACTGTTTTTTTGTTGTTTATATCATACTTCATCTTACTATTCATAAAATGACATTTCATATGTAACAACCTAATATTTCTAGGTGAATAGGGTTATACGATGAAAAAAGCCGGAGAGACCTGGTAAATGAGAGGATCAGTTAGTGTTAGTGCACAAGTATAAATGTGCAGGTGGTGCACGTGCACTAAACTATTATAAAAAAGATTTTGCGTTAGGAAATGAAAATGGTTTTCTTTCTTCTGCTCACTAAATCTGCTGTTGCTTCTTTAGCAAAAATGTGGATAAGGTTAAACCAAGAGTCACCCATTCCTCTTTCAACTGCACTTTTCTGAGCTGAATGTCTTGCTGCGGCTGTTTTACCTCTGCAAAATTCCTCATTTGCAAGCACTTTTCACTATTGTCTCTGTTAAACCTTTTCTACAGATGCTTTAGAGAAATAGAATTGCTTTCTTATTTTTATTTGTGGAGAATCTTCTTACCATCTTTATTCTTCACAGTATATGCACACACACACACGCACGCACGCACGCACACGCACACACACAAGAGCAGTAATCAGTTTTTCAGCATTTAATAATCTTAGCTTAGTGCAGCACAAGACCAAAATGGAGAGGAAGTTAGGATAGGATAGGAAGATTATGTTGCACTCATCTTATAAGTGGGGAGGATCTTCTTTGTCTGCCTTAAAAATCAGCATGCAAAATTCAGGCTTTTTAACTGGGATCAATCGACAACCATTGGTGCTTGTGGGAAATATGTAACTACCTCATCAGCAAGGCAGGTCCCCTGATATTTACTAAGCTTTAGTAGGGCACAAAGACAAATGGGGAAAATGGGGGTCGGAAAATAATGTTGCACCAATCCTCAAACTGGGGAGGGCCAACCTGCCTTGAAAATCAGTATTCAAAATCCTGGCTTTTCATCTCGGCTCAAATGACAACCATTATTGCTTGTGGGAAATATGTAACTACCTCAGCCACAAGGCAGGCCCCAGTAATCTTCAGTTTTTCATTGTTTTCCTCTATAATATATGTTATGCAACTTTTTCGTTATAGTGTTTTAATTTCAAAATACTGATGAAGAATTCTTTTCACTATTTTTTCTTTGATTTTCTTTCTCTTCTCTTCTACTTTTCTTTTCTCCTTCCAATGCATCTTATTGTTACAAGATAAACTGTTGAAATTGTCTTTTCAGATTATCAGGCCACATGTGTGAGAAGGCATCAGAAAAATAGGTAGCTAATTAAAACTGACAGACAAGAGGTAGAGATACCATATATATTTGGATGGCAGAGGGCCCAAATGACAGACTCCGATGAGCTGGTCACCCAATTGATATCAAAGTGAATACACACATGTAAAAAAGGTAAAACGACCCGTCTCTTAAGAGATAACTCCCAATGTAGTATGGAGCCCGGGTGACGAAGACCCGGTTTCTGTTGCATGGTGTAAGCTTAGTGATTCTTGTAAGTTATTTTTACCAGTTTTTATGACCACCCCCTTGGCAGGATGCAAGTCCACTGAAGGGATACCTCCACCCTAATCACAGTGTACTCAATTAGCGGCTGAGTGCACAGGGAAATTTGTCCTAATGAAGAGTTTTTCACACTTTTCGCTCATACCGGGAATCGAACCCAGGACCTTCTGCATGTGAGGCAGACGTGCTAACCATTACACCATCTGAACGGGCTGAATATACACACATGTATACACACAAAAAGACTGACTATCCTTTCTTACCTCAACAACTATTTGTGTTTTAAAATAAGGGGTTCCAGTTGCTACATAGCATAAAACAAGAGTTATGTTTTGTTTTGTTATACACATATTCCAGTAGATCTGAATTTTAAAAACACCTTCAAGTTATGATTACTCTTTATAACAAATCTTTGACTTCTTTCTGGCAGCTCCTGCAGCCAAGCAGATGCCAAAGATATCACTCAGCTTTCCTTTAGATTACATCAGCAAGGCCAAGAGGGAGATTTTGTTGACTGGGCATTCAAGGATTTCCATACATTTCACCTTGAGAGGAAACTGCAACAAAGTCTGCTGCTCAAGAATCTGGCAGTACAGTCACAGCGGGCGCTGCAACTGAATCCTTGGCGCTTACTCCATTGTTTTTTTATCTCTTCGCCTCACTTGAATTTTTCTTTTATTTACATTCACCTTCATTTTTCTTGTTCTTTGAATTGCTTCTTTCTTTTTACCCACCTTCAGTGTTTTAAATGGTTTTTCAGTCGGAATAGAAGATGGAGTGGAGTTTGCCCCTGCAGCAGCTAGTCTTGTCTTTCTTTCTTTCTTTCTACTTAGTTTCATCTTTCCTCTTTTCAAACCTTCTTCTATCTCCTTTTCCATTTCTTTCTTCTCTCCCTCAAACATTATCTTTTTCTTTTTAAATGGTTTTTCTTCTCATACAATTTTCTTTTTCGGCCATATTTTCTGTTGCTATTTAAATCTCTTTTCTCTTCTACAGTCTTGTCACCTTCTCTTTATCCTTTTCTTTTAACTCTTACTCAAATTCTTTGCTCTTTTCTTCTCCTCTTTCTTACATTCAACCAATTTTCCTCTTCTTACACTAATTTCTGTCTCCTCCTCGTTCTATTCCTGTCCTCATGCAACTTATCTTCTCATCTTTCTCCTTTCTGTATCATCTTTTGTTTTCCCAACCTTAACATTAAAAAGAATCAATATTATCTTGATTTATTTTTTAGTAGATGAACCATTGCCAACCATTATTATTATTACTAGTTTCTCTTTCATCGTGATTTTAGTTCCTTTTCATTGCAACTACTCAGACCATCAGTCTACAGCAGTGAGTAAACAGTGTAGATCAAAAACAAAGGATAAGCCCTCAGCAAGACTCAAACCCACATCCTTTCTTTCTTGGGGAAGCCTGGTTATCCATACCAACTGCTTTCACCAACTGAGCTACAAGAACCCTATGGTTTGGCAGAATATCAAATGTAATTTTAAACCTACTCTTCATTTTTCCCTGATCTCTCTCGGCATCATATTTGTTATTGTTTTACACTACTAGTATTGGTATTAGCTATATTAATATTATTATTAAGATGAAAGAGGACTAAAAAAAAAATTTTTTTTAGAAGAAGAAGAAATAATAATAATAATAAATAATAACAACAACAACAACGTGAAACTTGTTCTGTCTTTTTTTTACATGAATTCTGTGTTTGTTAAGATGTTTAGATCCCCCCCCACCGCCCATTCTCCTTTATAGTGTTTCAATTATACTTGCGTGTCTGTGCCCAGTGGGTAGAAAGCAAACGAATGATATTAAGACCAGAAAAAAAAAAAAAATTGCTCAATAACTTCCTCAGAAAACCTTCATTTGCCTTAGGTCTCAAGTGAAAGACTTGGTATATGATTGTATGAAACCGCAAATCAAGATGATGGTAATGATAATGATAATAATATTAATAGTAGTAGTAGTAGAATGAATGTTCTACAATTGGATTCAATGAATTTCCTCTCTATTCTAAATAAACAAAGCCAGCAAATATTATTAATTTTTTACTACTATTTACCTTCATCTTAATTTAATTTAATTAAAACCTCAACTCAGGCCATAAATCTACAGCAGGGAGTAAACAGTGATGATCAGAAATAAAGAGTAAACTTACATCCCTCCTGCCACAGCGAAATCTGGTTAAACACATCAGCTGCTTTGCCATCTAAGCTACGGAAGCATCGATGACTTGCAGAAGCTCAAATCCAACCTTAAAACCCACTCTCTACCTCGATCTCTTGTGCCGTGCTTCTGTACTGATGATATCAGTAAAGCAATTATTTTATTATTTATTTTCATTACAAAATATTTATCTACGTTTTGCGGCTATACTTCATCCTATGGGAGTCTAGACAAACACATGCACAAAAAAAAAATTCCATTGATAATATAAATAAATAAATAAACCAAAACTTCCAATTCCATATAGATGTAGCGTGGAAAAAATTACTTATATCCCAGTGACAATAATATACGACAGCTTCTTTCTGAGCTTTTTTTTCCCTACCTTATAAGCCCAATCTTGGCCTGATACCTCAGGGGTAAACAGGAAGCTGACTGATGCCAGGTTGGTGAGTAACCATAACTTGCTCACATCCTTTAACTTTTGCATTTTATTATAAACAGAAGTGGCATGTTGGTAATAGCTTAGTGATAAGAGAATTAACCAGAATACTACACAGAATAAATTTAAACCTTTAAGAAGGCTCATTCTTTCTCAAAAAGAAAAATGATTTCAGAAATGTCTTACTTGTAAAATCTATGCTATACAAATGCTGTAGATATCAGTAAAAAAAACAAAAACAAATTGTTGCCCCAAGTAATAACTTAGTGGTCAGGAAATTAGAGCTTATAATTTTTGGCCAAAAATTTAACTAATTGAGACTTATCATAAATTACCTGAGAAAAAACGAAAACCCTTTTTTCATTAAACTCAATCTTAACTGTTAAAAATCATCAATATTCAAATAGTATTCTACAAAAGCCTTTTTGCAAAAAAGGATTATCCTAATTCCTTCAAGTAATCAGGCCATAATATGAGTTTAACAATTTCACTAGCAATGGCTTGCCAGGCTAACCTGGCCTAATTATGCAATAATAAATATCTAAAATCTAGTAGAACAGTGAGAGAATTAGGGTAGAGGTCACAAAATCTAAAGCTCAAACAAGGTCAGAAAGAAAATCATTTTCCCCTCGGGATAGTAAAGACTTACTGAGACTTATTAATCATAAATTACCTGAGCAAAAACTAAAACCCTTTTTTCATTAAAGTCAATCTTAACTGTTAAAATCATCAATATTCAAATGGTATTCTACAAAAGCCTTTTTGCAAAAAGGATTATCCTAATTCCTTCAAATAATCAGGCCATAATATGAGTTTATCAATTTCACTAGCAATGGCTTGCCAGGCTAACCTGGCCTAATTATGCAATAATAAATATCTAAAATCAAGTAGAACAGTGAGAGAATTAGGGTAGAGGTCACAAAATCTAAAGCTTAAACAAGGTTAGAAAGAAAATCATTTCCCCTCGGGATAGTAAACATTTATTTAAAGTCAAAGAAGTGCATAGATACAGGAAAAATTGAGAGCATTAGACAAACAGCCATAAGGTCTAGGATTCAAATACTAAAATCTGTTTAGTGAGAGTCATTGAGTATATATCCTCCTAAAAGAAAGAAAATTGATAATTAAACCTGTGTACAGAGCCAATTATCCTTTGACTTGTAAACAGAGGCAACTATAGTATTTTTAGAATGGTTTATATTTCATCACAAAAACAGAAACTGAGATATGGCTTAGTGTTAAAGCCTTGGAGAAGAAGCCAGGTGATAACATGTAAAGCTCAAATACTAATGCCACATTGGAAAACATCACCGAACTTACCTAACAGAAGGAAAATCAAAGACATAACTGAAATTGAACCTGAACCAAAACTTGTAAAAATCCCCAACACCAAATTGGCATAAATACTTATTGGTCTGTGCAAACAAGACTCGGTCAATATAAACCGCAGAGTAAATTAATAAAAAACACTTGGTTTCATTAGTCTGTTCAATGACGGACACAGAAAACCTGAGGCTCATATATCAAGAGGAAGATTGAAAGAAAGCGAGTATCTATAGTGGTGATGTGCTTGTGTACATAGCAAATGTAACTAAGAAGGCTAGACATGGGCTTTCAAAGAAAACAGAATTTCCTGGAGCCAGAAGACAATTAACCAAACAAATATAAAACTACAAAATAAAATGAGATGAGAATACAACCCTTATTCTTTAGAGACATCACATTTGCAAAGAAGTTCATAGATGTGTGTACATGTGTTCATATATCTTCTGATTATTTTCATCAGTTCTCTGAGAGTCTGACATTGAATGACTATAAATACTAGCAGGTATAGTTCAATTGGTATCCAGCGAGTTCATAGCAACCAAATTCGTAGCAGGCGAGTTCATAGCGAAATTAATAGCCGTGTATTTCATAGTCAACTTTTCATAGCTATAACGATTCATAGCAGGATAAAATTCAGCTTGTTTCACATGGTATCTGATGCTGCTAATCTATGTAACTTAATGAAGATGTTAGTCAAGTATCAAGCAGCATAAGTAAAGTAAATAATTTAACAATGTATGTTTAATCATTGTTTAATTTTTACAATGTTATTCAAAGCTTTTGAGAGCAATAAGTTAAAAAAAATTTTTTTAAATAAAGTTGTGTAGTAATTATCACTGAAATGATGAGGTCTGATAAAAAAAGAAAATTTGATACCATACGATTCGATTCGAAAAGAAAAAAAAAACATTATAAAAATTAAATGTTCCATAACCCAGTTGAATGGTTATAGTATCATACTGAAGGCAGAGATGACCATGGTTCTATCAAGTTGAAGGTAGAGATGACCAAGGTTCTATCAAGTTGAAGGCAGAGATGACCTAGGTTCTATCAAGTTGAAGGCAGAGATGACCAAGGTTCTATCAAGTTGAAGGCAGAGATGACCAAGGTTCTATCAAGTTGAAGGCAGAGATGACCAAGGTTCTATCAAGTTGAAGGCAGAGATGACCAAGGTTCTATCAAGTTGAAGGCAGAGATGACCAAGGTTCTATCAAGTTTGATCTGTGACACTTGTTGCAATACAATCTGGGAGAATCAAAACTCTAATATCAAAACAAAGGGAAAAAAATAGCCGTTTCTATCTTGTGGTTGGAATAATTCTGGCAAAATCCAACAAACATGGAGAGTAAAGATATCAACAATAAAAACCTTTTGAATTTTTGGAAGTGAAGATGTGAGGGGACACCAACACACAGATAATATGTTATTTAGAGGAGTTAATATTTACTAAGATTCACTCTTAATAGAGTAAGTTTATCTCTTTCAAAACAAAGTTTTCAAAGATTTTGACAATATTTACATAGACAAGTTCCCCCCGTTTTTGGAAAGTTCACTTTTTCACTTTTACGTAAAAAGGCAAAAAGTAAAAATAGCATTCAGCATCTGTTTTGCAGCAAGCCATTATAGAGGCAGCGCACACCCTCTTCCTCTCTCCTACACCCCAGTCTTCAGTATGTTCCACCAGCCCAACCTCTGACAACTCAGCCTAACATTCCATCTTCACCATTTTTGGGGTCTAGAATCACACTGTTAAAGACATTTATTTTTTGTTTGTGTGAGGAAAATGCTTGTAGCCTTTATAATGCAGTACATTTGAATCATAGATTTTTTTCATGAAAAATGAAAAAGAAATACTGTATATGTCGGACTATAAGACGAATAGTTTACAAAGGATTTGGAGGACTACTTCTCCCAACAAGTCATCAAGAACTATAAATGTCCGTATCGAGCTTCAGTAGATTGGCCCCAAGTCATAATACCAGTGCATTGGACACAGTTTAATATTTGCATTGTTTTTTTTCTTTTTAATTAAATGTCCATCTTATATAGTAGCATATAAGGTGATGTGATTTGATAAATCAATAAACAGGTAAGATATTAAGCTTGGTCAAAAAATAACTACAGCTTAATTAACAGATGATTTCATAAGATTTGGTTGCTGATACATCAAAGATCGATTATTGAGGAGAGAAAAATTTTACAAATAAAAATATCCTTGATTTAACATGTGCGTGTGTGTGTAAATATCCACACAAATACATGTATATCTACACAAAACCATATTATTTATGTATACAAAACCACACATACAAAATCATATACATGCTGAGGTGAAAATTTGTGAGGAATTTAAACAAATTTTTCTGATGTAGATCTCCAACCCAAATTATATATACAGTATCGCCCATATATAAGTACTCCCATACCACTATTTTAAAGAAATTTAATTAAACATAGCAGGATTTTATTATTTCTAATGGAACATTGCACGATCAAAACGGATATTATCTGGTATTATTTATGACCAAACTCTACAGCATTTGAAACTCTGGTGCCAAAAACATGAATATGTTGCCATTCAAAGATGATTACACCACTACGAAAAAAATATTTTTGACAACAGAGTTTCAATGCTGTAGAATTTGGTCATAAATAATACCTGATAATATCCATTTTGATTGTGTAATGTTCCACTGGAAATAATAAAATATTGCTATGTTTGGTTTAGAATTAACTTTCTATTAAAAAGTGGAAGGGGTGTACTCATTTATGGGTGATACTGTACATAAATGTATGTAAAAATTTAAAAAATAAACACTATCATAAGATATGTTATCTTGTCTGGACTGACGTCTTGCTCTGAAGAGTTATCTCGTCTGTGGCAACAAATGGGTTAATCCTGCTGTTTTATGTGAATAAATAAGATTTCATAAGCAGAAGAAAAAAATCCATCCAAATATTAGTTTGTCATTTTTCACATCGTACCATATTACAAAAATGCCATTTATTAAAAATAACCTGTATATATATTCATGCTCCCAACAAATGCTGCCATTGGTGTCTAGTACAGTTTCAGGGCTTAAATATTATTACCACTAGAACCAGATACTCCAGAAGCATCTTGCAATACCACCTAATATATTGGGTTATCCCAAAAGTTTGTTCCTGTTTTTATCTTTAGATGGCATTAGAAGTGTTTAGTTTTAACTAACTTCATCTTTTAACATATTTTTGTTTATCAATTCTAATATTAAAGTGAAAAAAAAAACAAAAAAAAAAAAAAAAAAAAAGAACAAACAAATACCATGCATGCCATTTTTTTTTAAGAAAGGTAAAAATGCAACTAAAAACACAAAAATTGATTTGTGCAGTTTATAGACAAAGTATTGTGAACAAATATGTCAAAAGTCATTTGTTAAGTATAATGCTGGAGATTTCTCACAGCACAATGCCCCATGGTTAGGTAAATTAGTTGAGGTTGACAGCCATCAAGACATTACTTGAGAGTAATCAATGTCATATGACACCGGAGATAGCCAACATACTCAAAATATCCAAATAAAGTATTGAAAAAAAAAATTGCACCAGCTTTATTTTGTTGCGTGGCTCCCAGATAAGTTAAGTGAAAAAAGCTTACTGGACCATATTTCTATGTGCAATTCGTTACTCAAATGTAATGAAAATGTTCTGTTTGTTTTAAGAAATTATGATGGGTGATGAAAAGTGGATACATTACAACAACATGGAACACAAGAGATCATGAGGCAAGTGAAATGAACCACCATTAACCGTACTGAAGGCCAGTCTACATCCAAAGGTGATGCTATGTACACAGTGGGATTGGAAGGGAGTCCTCTACTATGAGCTCCTTCCAGAGAACCAAAGGATCGATTCAAACAAGTACTGCTCCCAATTATACTAATTGAAGGCAACAATCAACAAAAAGCATCAGGAATTAGTTAAGAAAAAGGGCATAATATTCCATCGGGATAATGCTAGACCACATGTTTCTCTGGTGACCAGGCAAAAATTGATGGCTGAAGATAATGGAACAAACCAGTTAATATGTTGTTCAATAAAGAAGTTGTCTTTTATTTCTATTTAATAAACTCAAACCTTTTACGTTACCTAACATTATATACGCACACACGCATACATACATTTAAATACAGAAAGATACTCATTTATTTTACAAAAGAAATATTTTTCAACATCCTTGGCTTAACCCAATGCTTCTTCATTAATCACATAGATTGAATATTATACAGAGAAAATTTCAGATCAAAACTCAATTCATAATGTGTCAAGCTACAGACTTATTGATCCAGCCTCGTATTACCATTGAAACTCGCACGTGTTTTGAGAAAAGGTTCTAGAAAAACACACCCAATAACTAAACAAACCAAAGTACAAAACTTAAATTTACAGCAAAAATTAATATTAAAACTTTGAAGTCATTTTTGTTCAAGATAATACTAATAGGTTTCTTCAGTTTTCAAGTTGGTCTATATGAACCTGCATAAAGGCAACATCAATGGAGCTAGAGGGCTGAAAATGTCAACATTTACTCTTATTATGTCTGGAAAAAACTTTTTTTTTTAAATCTCCCACAAAATAGGTTTTTAGTGGGTTCTATTTACAATGTAATTTTATGATAAATTGGTCCCTTAGTTTGTGTCCGGTAGTGTTCAGGATTATTTTTTTTTTTAATTTAGACTTTTTTTGATGATAGGATCATTGATGTTAATTGTATTAACAATAACTTTGTTCACGATGGCAGAAGTAATATATTGATAGTGAAAGAAATATTCAAGATAATCACTATGCCACTGGTACATGTATTTTTTCTATGAACAAACATTTTGGATACACCCTGCAAAGAGTAAAACGCCAGAGAAGTAACTTATTCATTGATCACCCTTTATCCAATTTTCTGATTGATCATCCCCAACATGGCATGCTGCCAAAAGATGTTGGTCACATGATGGTTTCTATTGAGTGATTAATCTGACCTGTTTTTGTGGGCTTTTAAAACGTTTTGAATTTAATTCTCGCTTTTAACTTAAATGTTAGTATGTAAAGGTTATCAAAATCGGATAATGAGGTATGACATTCATTTGGAGCAAAACATCAGGATTCCAATGACCTGCATGTAATTATGTAATTTTTATGACTGCCTTCCAGTCCTGACACGAAGAAATCTTATGGTAACACCTTCACTCATATCTTCCTTGGGATCACTTGAGAAATATCTGCACTTCTACATTTTATTAGTGTGCAAGTGTCACAGATGATTCTTTGTAGAGAAAGAAGGGAAATGTTGACACCGTTACCAAGAAAGAAGTCTTGAACAAGGAATTGTTTGAGTTCGGTATTTCTGAGATGAGGTGTTAGTATTACTGATACTATTGTTCGGACTGAGATCCTCATCTTGGTTGTCATTTCCACAACGTTTCGGCCGATGTACTCTCCGGCCCGTGGATCAAATAAAGGGTTCAGTTCAATAGTTCCGGTAAGTTACCGACAAAACTTGACACCTGAAGAAGGCCGGAGAGTACATCGGCCGAAACGTTGTGGAAATGACAACCAAGATGAGGATCTCAGTCCGGACAATAGTATCAGTAAAGGAATTGTTTATTGCTTTTGCAAATAAATTCAGATTTATCAGATTTACTTTAAGAAGTCACTCTGTCTTCATTTTACACAAACATTTTTCCTCTCACCATTTTCATTCAAATAGAACAATTGAACTAAGAGTATAAGAGCATTATCCTGACTGGCCAATTGTGGTATGTGTCTTTGTTGTCTCTGGTTGCACAAAAGTAACAAATAATTTCTGGTCACTTGAACTGTAACTCAGTTCACTATCGGTCATTCACGGATGACTTGCATCTCTCTTATTCACAATGGCTACGACCTGCTTCCAGAACGAGGCTCTCTCATGATGCGACTTCACACACAAACAAGAATTAAAACTTAAGGCGAGACTTGGCACACATCCGAATAAGAAGTGGTAGGAGGAGACACCACCTTAGTAGTGGGAGTGCCAAACAAAGAGCCAGTTAGAGAAACAGCTTACACTGAACAAATTTCACTATTATGAGTGAACTTGTAAATTTAATGCCCACCTCTCCATGCAGTGGCAACCTTCTTTGCTGGGACTTAACTGGACAGGTATAATTAAGCACAAATTTAAACACTCTAAAATAAAATGTCATAAGCTGATCATGAACCTTTGGGACATATGAATGGAAAAGTGTAATTGTCAGTATAATTATCCAACCCATTTGATGATAGGATCATTGATGTTAATTGTATTAACAATAACTTTGTTCACAATGGCAGAAGTAATATATTGATAGTGAAAGAAATATTCAAGATAATCACTATGCCACTGGTACATGTATTTTTTCTATGAACAAACATTTTGGATACACCCTGCAAAGAGTAATTTACAAACGTAGACACACCCAGTGAATATACATGGCAGAAAGGTAAATGACATATGGTGTTTTGCATTCATAAATAAAAGAAAAAAGAAAACAAGTACAAAATTTGTTTTTATTAGAAGGTTGTGGCTGTATAAAGACTTTTGAATTCTTTCAGCATTGCAATGGAACATCAAATTTGATTTATAATTAAATTGTTAACTTAAGCATTTAAACTGATGTAAACTAGCATTCCAAGAGAAATTATAAATCACCGCCACCCATATATGCTGCTTTTTACTTCATAAATTAAGCAGCGGTGGTGGTACAGTTACCTTGATGAAAATACTATCAGCATGGTTTGAATCATAAATTTATGATTTAAAACAAAAAAAAACAAAAGCAGGTCTGATTAGTCATTCAATAGAAACCATCACTTGACCAATGTCTTTAGGCAGCATGCCGTGTTGGGGTGATCAATTAAAAAATTGGAAAAAGGGTTGATTATTGAGTAAGTTATATTTCTTAACTTTTTGGGCCTGTGATCACTAAAAAGTCCAAATTTTAAAAAAAAACAAATGAGAATGCTGCTGTACACAAACTAAGGGATCAATTTGGCATAAACTTACATTGTAAATTGAACCCTCCACTACAAACCTATTTTGGGTGAGAATTTTCAAAAAACAAAAAAAACAAAACATTTTTGTGTGTGCATGTAAAATTGCAAGTTTCTACTATGAATGGTTACGGTTGAGCAAATTCCAGATACATAGATATATATAAATGTCAGAACACATGAATAACCTAAACCCAGCAACAGTGTTTAAACTGGCCTGTTGTGGGTAGCGGTGACTAACAATGCAAGAGAAAAGAAACAAGAGAGAAAAAATGCAGCAGGTAGAAATAAGATGGATTTGTAATATGAGATTACAAAAAGGTAACAATTAAAAGTTATATAAGAGCAGTTACAGGACCGCAATGTATGAGTCATAAAATCATTTTGACAGGAAGAATCAATTTTTCCTAACTTCTTAATGCACTATTATCTTTATATAAAACACTACATGAATGACAAGCTATCATTGGGCCCTTTAAGATAAGGTAAGTAGAAGCTGTTGTAAAAGCAAGATATGCCGGATGGTCACTGAAGGCTTGTGAGATGAAAGCAAATAGATATTAATGAATGGGATGAAGGTATCATTATCTTTGTTCTATTTTTATCTTCTCAGCATGAACTTCAATAAAAATATTTCATCACTTCCTGTAGAACTTTATAGAAATAATGCTTCCCAATTTTTTTACATAGACCTAAAAATAGTTATGTGTATCCACGTGTTAAAACCATTGGTTTCCACTATTTTGATATGCTTTTCATGAAAGTTTCACAACTAACTGAAGCCTGATTTCCTTGACACTCTGATGACAGACCATTTTGTGCCATACATACAGATTACGTATCGGTATATACAGTAATTCAAAAATAGTTCACATTGTTAAAGTAACAGTTCTTTTCAAAGACAACATATAAAGGGCCAAGTTAGAATATGAAAATTTGAAAAACTTAGGAATGAAAACTCAGAAAAAAGGAAGCAAAATCTCTGGAACTTGACAGAAACTGCATCCATTTGGTTGTAGCAGTCATATTCTAAGTCCTCCAAATAAATTCAACTGACAAGGTTAGGTGGTATTGCAAGATGCTTCTGGAGTATCTGGTTCTAGCGGTAATAATAGTTAAGCCCTGAAACTATACTTGATACCAGAGGAAGCATTTGTTGGGAGCATTACTGCAAATACATGAATTTATATAGGTTATTTTTAATAAATGGCATTTTTGTAATATGGTACGATGTGAAAAATGACAAACAATATTTGGATGGATTTCTTTTTTCTGCTTATAATATCTTATTTGTGACAGTAAATGTTATTCTCATAAAACAACATGATTAACCCGTTTGCTACCACAGACGAGATAACTCTTCTTAGCAAGACGTCAGTCCAGACAAGATAACATATCTTATGATATTGAGTAATTTTTAATTTTTACATACTATGTACAGTATTGCTCATAAATGAGTACACCCCTACCACTTTTTAATAGAAAGTTAATTGTCTTCTAAACCAAACATAGCAATATTTTATTATTTCTAGTGGAACATTACACAATCAAAACGGATATTATCAGGTATTATTTATGACCAAATTCTACAGCATTGAAACGGTTGCCAAAAATATGAATATATTGCCGTCCAAAAATGATCTACACCCTATGAAAAAAGTTTATTTAAAATCACTATTTGGTGTGACCGCCTTTATTTTCTATTACTGCTTGTAGTTTGGATGACATTGACTTAATTACACAGATTTTCAATTCTGTAGAGTTTGATCATAAATAATAACAGATAATAACTGTTTTTATTGTGTAATGTTCCACTAGAAATAATAAAATCCTGCTATATTTGGTTTAGAAGAAAATTAAATTTCTATAAAATAGTGGTTAGAATATATCTTATTTATGGGTGATACTGTATATATTAAATTTATTACATATTCTGTGGTAATTATTAATTGATTTGTATGAAAATAAAACTGTTTTAAACATGCAAAGAAGACTATTTACATTATTTTTTATGAGAAAAAGCCAGCACAGGAGTCTAGATGTTAAAAATATACTTGGCTGTGAAGAGGGTTAAGTTGTACCAACAGTTTTGTATGACTATTAATGCTGTTGAAAGTGGTTTTAAAAAAGATCTTTCAATATATGAGACACTTGAATGAAAAAAAACAAAGATATATCTTTCTTTTGCTTTTCAAGTTATGTGTATTACCTGATAAACATTCTATGATATTTTATCATATTTTCACAAGTCACAAGTGTCAACTCAAGATTTCCTTTTTATATTCCGTCACTTCAGTTAAGTTCTGAATTATTCACAGAATATAAAAATGTTAAAACATATCTATATTAACATGTTCTTTTCTCCTTTTTTTTTTATTGCCTCCAATATTTGTTTATCTTTATTAAAAAAGTACAAACTGTTCATTTATAAACAGTGATAGATAAGTAGATCAAAGCCATATCCCATGGTACCTTGCTTTCTTTGATCACACAAAATAAAAATGGAGTCATGTTGTAAAATCAATATTTTTATTTTATTTTCTGTTACTCAATGACTGATGTCTAGTTTAATCTATTTTTGAATTTTAAAAAAAACCCACTTAACTTTGCAGCTCAGAAAATAAAATATGGTTATATTTTTACCCATGACAATTTAGGGTCATTCTTTTTCTCTTAAAACAGTCTCAATGGAAAAGAAAAGAAAAAAGGGAAAAAAGTTCTAACTGATCTCATCTAAACAGCATCTCTTTACATGGATGGCAGGAGGTGCATATATACAGCATGTCCCATAAGTAACGCCCAATTTGTCCCAAAATTAACGC
>VCCN01006687.1:3449486-3465483 GCA_006491835.1 Architeuthis dux | reverse complement strand
GTTTGAGTTTCAGCTGAGGCTCTTTAGGTTCACTTTGCACTAATGTCCTTAGGAAAGGAATGAATCCACTTCTCCCCCTAGCTATGTGTAAATAGCAAGGCAGTTGGAGTCCTTTAGCACTGTAAGGCAGTCCATCTAAAAGGAAGGTTATTCTGACAAAAATCCTACAGCTTGGCAGTCCCCAAAGCCTGAGGAATGGGGAAGGATTGGGCATGGAGCTAGCAACCCCGCTCCAAATATACTCCTGAAACCACAGCAAAGTCGCTGCGGCCTATGCTCCACGAGGCGTCTACATGAATAAACAAATATATAAAAAGAGAAGAGAGAGATGCATCTGTTTAAGGTTTCTAAGTGACTAAAACCGATACTTTGAAATGGGTATCATTGCCTCAAGTTTCGCTATCACTTTAAGAATTTATCAAAAAGATCAAATTTACAAGTACACAAATAAACCAACCATTATGGAGTAAAAAAGACTGGTGCAGTTCTAGACAGCCTTTCCCAGTCTTGAAATACACAGCCCACTATCTCACCAACATGACAAGTTAAAAACTCAGGATGACTCAATAGTAGCTATAGAAATAAATTTAAATTCTCAATTTCTTGAAGCAATTGCTATTTATTGTATTTCCCAGTATCAAAGACACTATTTTTTCCCCAAAATAAATCTAAAAAATTTACCCTGTGTCTGAAAGTAACTTTTTCATAGCCATATCCTAATTCCCAAAGAATGTAATCTATGCTAAACAGTATTCTAAACCCCTGTATATGATCCATGTGCTGCACACTCCCTTAATTTGGTAAGTGTATATGCTGTGAAAAGCTGCACTGGAGCAGTTTCATTCTTTGGTCTTATACAAAAATGTTCTGGTTCAACTGAATGTTGGTCAGTAATGCTTCAGTGCCTTGAAGTGGAAGTGAATCTCTCTCTCTTTTTTATATATTTGTTTATTCATGTATATGATCTCTGAATGAATTTTATAACTACTTAGTATAAAATGATAAATATAAAAAAATAATAATAAAAATATATGTAATCACAAAAACATTCATTCCCTCATTGGTGTACTATGGTAGACAAGTCAACAGACTAGTAGTAACTTAGATGTTGATTATCAATATTACCGGTTTTTCCACTCTCCTAAAACGACCTAGACTAAGGGAATATTAGTAAGTGACAAAAGAAGTAAAACTGTGATATGTTAAAACGGTTTACTGATAAATCTTATAATAAAAAGACCATTGTACTCAAACAATCACCCACAATCTGTTTTGGTTGTGTCTCTGTATTGTAAAAGAAAAAGAAAAAAATGCAGACCATAAGAGGTCAAGAGAATCTACATGTCACTAAGCCACCCACAAAACACCTTTGTAAGGTAGGTGAAAGTGCTGAGAACCTAATTTTATATTTATTCTATTCTTTTTCAAAATTTTGATAGTAAAAATTTGGGTGTGTCCTTGAGACCAGAGTGTCCTCAATGCCAGGGAATACAGTATTGAAAGACTCTTTCCTTTGAAAATTTTGTTTATCTGTTCAGTTGTTTACATAACACTAATGGTAGCCTTTTTTGAGTACGTTTTAAACCTTGATTTTCACAGTAAATGTCAAAGAAAATTACAGGATGAAACCTTTGGTAGATATCTAATTAACAAGGATATATCTCCCTATATTCCAGAATCAGATGGATATAACAGAGAATTTGGTTCCAAAGCAGACAGCTACTAACCGTAGCTTGTCATTTGAAAAGCGTTGTTAATATTCAATGTTTAGTTTCTGGACTATTCTCTGCTTTTGCTTTTTTCAGTGTTTTGACCTGTCCATTTTCCAAAAATATAAAAAAATAAAAGAATTGGCACATATGATATTGTCCCAAAATCCTATTAGTAGGCCTGGTGTTGAGATTAATACCATATGGGAGCCAAAAACAAAAGCCTGGCAAACTTCAGAAAAGAAAACCATTGCCAGGAGACATAATTCCAAAACACCACAACATGTCTGTGATATCCCATAATGCAATTAACAAGGGAATACCAGAATTAAAGCCTGCACAAAAAAAAGAAAAACAATTCTCTTTGGAATGAGTTTATAGTGGCAAGCATGCAATGCCGGATTAAGGCATGAGCTTTAGGGGCTGCAGCCCAGGGGCCACTGCCAGCTGGGGGGCCTCCAGAGATTAAGTGAAAAGCTATTTCATTTGTGAATGCAAAATCAAAGTATAAGTATTCTAAATTATCTCTTTAAAAAGGGCTCACCATATTTTAAATGATTTTTTAACCTAAACAGAAAACTATGGAAGCCGGTAATGGTTTGCTTAAGGATCGTAAATCTCAACTGGAAATGCATATGGTTTTGTTTGCGTGGTCTTTGAAAGTATACATCGATAAAACAAACAGTTTTCCATTGGTGGATTTTCAGACTGGAAACCTGCCTCTACATGGATTACAGAACATGAGAACAGATCTGGTCATCGGACCTGATTGATGACATGGATTTCTAGATGAAATGCACTTGGACGAATTGATTCAATATTGGAAATCCAATTCACAAAGGAAAAAGAATACTGGGGAAAAGTAATGCAAAGAGTAGTTTCAGCTGCAAAGTTTCTCTCATCACATGGATTAGCCTTTCGTGGTGATATAGAAGTACTTAATTCTCAACAGAACGGCAACTACCTTGGGATACTTGAATTACTTGCTGAGTATGATCCTTTTCTTAGTTCTCATATAGCAAAATATGGTAATCAAGGACGAGGAAAGGCTTCAAATCTATCTTCTACAATATATGAGGAAGCCATAGAAATTATGGGAAACAAAGTATTGAAAAGCATTGTAGAAGAAATCAAGGAAGCCAAATACTTTTCTCTAAGTGTTGATTCAACACCAGACATATCTTACACTGATCAGCTGACTGTAGTTATTTGCTATGTTGGAAAATCAGATCATAAGGTTGTTGAACGTTTTCTTACTTTCATTCCCAGTCACACTGGAGAAGCCATTGCCAACATTGTTTTGACATTCTTTGAACAAATTGGAATTGATGTAGCTAATTTAAGAGGACAGTCTTATGATAATGCATCAAACATGTCAGGATGCTACAAAGGGCTTCAAGCACATATTCTCAGTATCAATAGTCTTGCCCATTATATTCCATGTGCTGCACATTGCCTTAATTTGGTAGGTGTATGTGCTGTGGAAAGCTGCACTGGAGCAGTTTCATTCTTTGGTCTTATACAAAAATTTTACAACTTTTCTAGTTCAACTCAACATTGCTTTAAAGCTGGAAGTGAAAGTGAAAGTAAATCTACATTGGTAGTTAAAAGAGCATCAGCTATTAGATGGTCTGCAAGGGCCGATGCCACAAAAGCCAGCAATTTTCAAGAAGCTTTGAAGTTAATCCCAGAAGATCTAAATCAGAAGGCTGACACATTATGAAGCAAACACTAAACTCAAGCAGCTATCAAAATTGGAAACAGTTCAGTTGGCAGACGTCTGGGCTGTCATACTAGAGAGGTTCAACCAAGTCAGTAAATCACTTCAACATGAAACACTAGAGCTTCAATCAGCTATTAAACTTCTTAAATCTCTACTGTTTTTTAATGTCGCAGTGGGATCAGTTTGAAGTGTTTGAAAATAAAGCAAAAGACAAAGTAGAAAGTACGGAATACTGTGACGAACAAAAATGAGAGCATTGGAAAAGAAAACAAATCAATGATGGTAATTGATGTTGCTTTGCGATGAAGACAGATGTTTAAGGTAGAAACATATCTACCCATCATAAACAAGTTATGCTCAACTCTTTCTCATCGCATTGAAGCGTATAAAAATGTTCATTCATAGTTTGGTTTCCTGGACGAATTTCCAACAATGAATGATGAAGACATTTCAACAGCAGCGGTCAAGTTTCAGAAGATTTACTCAGATGACATTGAGCCTGAATCTGTGCCAGAAATTCTTCACTTTAAAAACTGGACAATTTGATGAATTCAGATACAAGATGAAACATTGCAAGCTTCAGATATCTACACCCTTATAGTAAACAATAGATTAACTTCTACATTCCCTAATGTTGAAATAGCACTACAGATTTACTTATGTTTAATGGTAACTAATACGACTGGAGAGGAGTTTCTCTAAGATTAAACATCTAAAAAATGTACACAGATTGACAATGGCACAAGAACGACTAAACAGATTAGCTCTCATGGCAATTGAAAACGATGTTCTCAACAACTTACAATTTACTTATGTTTTGGAGAAATTCGTTTCCAAGTAATTACACAAAGCAATTGAATTTTAATTATGGTTATCTGGCCCTGCAGGAATAAAGCCACAAAGAAAGAAGCAGAATAGAGAAGATGGTGAAATTTCTACAACAAAACTTAAATGGAATAAACCAAAATTCTTGCACCAATAAGTTATGTGAAATAAATTGAAATGTTTAAGACTGTACAGATTTAATGCAACAAAATAATAAAGGAACTTTGCTTAAGTTTTAGTCAAGAATGTAAAAAAATACTTTTATTTTGAATTCATCAAAAACTTTCACTGAGAAAAACAATAGCAATAATATTCTATGATGAGGGAATACTTTGAAAAAGGATAAAAGGTCCAGTTCCTAGGATTAGTAAGGTGTCCCAAACATTGCCAGATTATGATAAAGAGTAAGAATAACAAAAGGGACTTAGTTTTGATATTCAAACAACAGCAACAACAACAATATATCTACATAATGAACAGTATGACTTTTTCTGTTTGTTTCTTTGTCCATAATACATAATAAAAGTAAGATAAAATTTACATTTTGCTGATAAAAATATCTCCTACCCACCATTTCAAAGAATGGACACTTCCACTTAAACAAGTTCAGTCACTTTCTAATAAAATCTCAGATAAAATTGATAAGATGTAAACATTTATTTCCACTATTAAGAGCTTTAAAATAGTGAACTTTTAAGTCTTAAAGCAAGTAAGAGAATGTGAAGAAACGGCTCAAACCCCACAGAGACATTGGTAGATATTCTTTTTAATGCAATTAAAGCCTCCAGTATGGTACGCCAGGTATTCGAGAACACAACATTAACAGGCCAAAAATGGAAGATAACCTAACATTTTCTCATTTCTTGTCAGACGTATTGATAGCATCAACATGGCAGCTTCCAATCTGACACAGAGAATGAAAAGACACACTGTGCTCGTGGCCCTAGCTGCCAATCACAATTACTTGGTGATCGCCAGCTTCTTTAACATGGCCAAGTCCTTTGTGTTCAAGGTTAGGAACAAGCCGGAGGCCTCTGGCGAGGATGTGTCATCGGTGGCCAAGAGAAAGAAACATTCTCAGCTGTCAGACGGCCAAGTTTGTACAGCAGGTCCAGGACATCATCAACAGCAACCCCAGCAAGTCAATGAGGGACATCGCTGAGCAGCTCAAAGTGGCGGATTCCACTATCAGACATGTGGTGCTCAAGGACATCAGGTACAAGTCCTACATGGGGAGAGGGCAGTTAATGTCCAACAAGCCCCAGGAGAACTGTGTGATCCAGTCGAAGCGCTTGCTGAACAATGCTCAAGCATCCCAACCCAGCATGCTATAGTTCTTCCCCGATGAGAAGAACTTCGACCAGTACCAGAAGGTAAACAGGAGGAACGATAGGTGGCTCTGCGTGGAACCCATCGAGGTACCCAGTGATACACACCAAGTTCCTATCATCTGTGATGGTCCTGGGGATTGTGAACAATGAGGACCATGTCATGCCGCCCCATTTCTTCCTGCAGGGCCTCATGGACAACGCCAACGCCTACATAGCGGTGCTGGACACGGTGGTCAAGCCGTGGATCGTGGGGGTGGCCAGGGGGTGGCTGTATGTGTTCCAGCAGGACTCTGCTCTCTCCCACATGGCCTACATGGCCCAGGAGTGGCTGGCCAAGAATTTGGGGGGTATATCCTTTTAAATTGATGGATTTTACAAGTACATGGATGTACTGTAATCACAAGGATATGAAACCTGAACCAACCATGTTTATACCAATATATTTTAAAAAGCAGTTTACCAAATGAGCCAAAATACCTACCCTAAAGCAGAGGACCAATTTTAAAGAGGGCAAGTTCTTTAGAACAAACATCTTAAATCACAAATACTCACAATAGTTGTGTAAAATGTAAAATCAATTTCTATATGAAACAAGTCAGGCAAGTATTGATTCAGGGACAAGGAAGGATCACAGTGACCTGGTTTTTTTGCAAAGTGTCAATAATGAAAAGATAAATATAATTGGGTTGATACTTGATTGCAAAACAGACACTCCTTATACATATATATACATGTGCACACCCACACTAAGCAGTTTCTAACTTAAACAAAAATCAGTCGCATTTTGCAGAAGCAAATAGCTTCAGCTGTTAGGCCCTTAACAATAATCAGTTTTAACACTTTCATTTCTACATCAAATTTTATTTATTATATACAAATCATTGTTTATGCAACCTGTGATGTCACAGGGAGAATTTGGCAAACAAATATGTCAAAAGTTTCACTCCATCTAAAGATTATATCAAATGTTAAAAGTATATAAAGGAAGTAAGTCAAAAGACGCAAATTTTTAAATCTGCATTATTTTAAATTAAATAATTTTAAAATATGCATCATTTTGCATATTTTTTTCCATAGTAAAAATGTCCTCATTAAATAATCTATGGATTAAAAATTACCAAAAACATAAAATATTTTTAAAAAGTAAAAGAATTCTTAAAATATCTAAGAAATACTATATCTAATAAAAAAAAACATCTGAAAATATCAAAAGGATATTTTAAAATGATACTCTTGAAAAAATAAATATTAAAATATAAAGTATGAAGTAAAAATTAACATATGTACATACAGAAGACATACTTAATTTTATTTTATTTTAGTATTTGTTAAAATCTAAGAGCATGATTGTGGTAAATTACACAGTATAATAAAATATGGTCTAATATACCCCTGTACATAGTTATACAACCAGCGCAAAAATGAAATAAATGTATGCATAAATGGTTAAATAATGTAATCAATGATTATACTTTTAATTATAATTGTAAATATAATAATATAGTATAACTATACCTATTTAAAATAATTTTTTTAGCTATCTGTTTCTGCCAACTAGTTAGTTGGTTTTTCAAATACCACATTCGTACATCAAATAACTTCCTGTTCCGGCTTGTACAGCATGGCTGAGGCCATGTTTGGTGAACAGTGTTCATATCGTAGAGTTTACAAAGATCTGTTTCAAATTCTGTAGATAGCTTACTGAGTTCTTAGTGAAAAGAAATATTGATTCACTATGTTGAATTTAAAAGAAATGAAGCACAAAAGAATTGCAAGTTTTTTTAAAGTAGAAACTGCTACACTGAAAGCTCAGGAAGTCCTGAATATTCAGCTATAAGAAATATTTATGTATGATTTGGAAACTGGAGTTACCTCTGCGATGTGAAAGTTGCTGGAGAAGTTGCTAGTGGACGGAAGTGGGATAATATTTGGAAACTTGACTTTTTGAAGCATCATTTGGAAAGTAAATCACATTTGGATGGTGTACAAAAACCCAGGCAACAAAACCCATTATAGGAGTGCTATGCATGCTAGCACATCTGCCTTACATGCAGAAGGCCCTGGGTTCAATTCCCGGTATGAGCAAAGAATGTAAAAAACTCTTCATTAGGACAATTTTCCCTGTGCACTCAACAGCTAATTGAGTATACTTTAAGCTGTGATTAGTGTGATGGTATCCCTTCGGTGGACTTGCATCCTGCCAAGGGGGTGGTCATAAAAACTAGTAAGAATAAAGTTCTGGTCAAGACCAGACTTGAAACTTGCAAGGATCACTAAGCTGACACATGCAACAGAAACTGGATCTTTGTCACCGTGCACCATACTCCATTGGGAGTTGTCTCTTAAGAGACGGATGCTTTACTTTTTATGCATGAGTGCAGATGAGTGAAAGCAAAAGTGACCAAACCCAGAGGCGATCAAATTTCTTATTGACAGCTTGTTGTTAATTATTAAAATAACATTCAGTTCAACAAATTAATGAACAAATTATTATTTTTTCTGTATTTATGTGTATATATGGGCGTCCATGTAATTACTTGCTGGGTTTAACCGAGTCAGGTACAGGGCCACAAGAGTTGGGTATCCAGTGACAAACGAGCTAACAAGCAATTGCTTCTGATACTAGCTTGCAAACCCCCGCTCAATTGCAGTCTCCATATACAATATCGCCCATAAATAAGTACACCCCTACCACTATTTTATAGAAAGTTAATTTTCTTCTAAACCATATATAGCATGATTTTATTATTTCTAGTGGAACATTACACAATCAAAACGGATATTATCAGGTATTATCTCTGACCAAACTCTACAGCATTGAAACAATATGAATATGTCACAGTCCAAAAATGAGTACACCCTTACGAAAAAATATTTTTGGCGACAGTTTCAACGCTGTAGAGATTGGTCATAAATAATACCTAATAATATCCGTTTTGATTGTGTAATGTTCCACTATAAATAATAAAATCCTGCTAGGTTTGGTTTAGAAAATTAGGGGTGTACTCATTTATGTGCGACACTACACATTATTAAATTCATTGTTAAGAACATCTTTACATTAGAAAAGTATGTTCAACTCCCAGACAGCTGGCGAAGCAAAGATTTTGCATTCAAATTTCTTGAGACTATCAACTATATTGTTCAGAAAGACATGTTTGAAGAAATACCATCAGCAGATTTTCACACGTTAACAGTCGATGAAATAATTACAAGTTTAAATTTGCAGAATTATTCAGTGTGCACAAACTTTTGTCACAGGAAAAAATTTGCACAACATTAGATTTTGGTGCACACGGACAACTAAAAATTAGAGAGAACGTTTCCCCTGTACTGTTGAGAAAGACAGGTCATTAAATATCTTATTAGAATCTATAATTTATGAAGCTAGAAACAAACACACTTATCAATCATTTACAGGATACCTGTATACCCTATTTGACCCACAAAAACATCACCTTGAAATTTGGATCTCATTATTTGATCTTTTCTGAAAGAAATTAGCCATAATTAATTTAAATTTAAATCTTTATAAATGATTTGTTTTAATACCATATTGCAGGGCTATTTGGCACTCTTTTTTAGTCTTTTTTTTTGTAATAACTGGTAAAGTTATTTCTGAAATTTTATCATTTATACATCAAACTGTATCACTACCTAAGGCTCTCCAATGGTGGTATGAAAAAACAATCTGAAGAAGCTTTACCTATAAAAAAAGGCTGACAAAAGCCAGTGCCAAATAACCATGCCTTTGGGGCTATTTGGCACTATACTTAAAAACTCCAAAACTTGTACTTGTGTTCATACCATTATATATAAGTAACAATAACAGGCTGTATATTGTTGGATTGATATTGCTGCTACTATCACAACTAGTAATGCTAAATATCAATCTTCCCAGCCATATCATGTTGGATTGATATGAAACTTGGTCCAGACCTTTGGGTGAACCATCCTCATCTTCCTGCTACTACTACCAAGGATAGCAGATGCATCGTTGAACTTATGGTTCTTGTTTATTAATCACTGCTACCAAAGGTTTAGGTTATTCATGTGTTCACACATTTATATGTATCTATTTATATGTATCCGGACTTCGCCCAGCCCTAACCATTCATAGTAGAAACTTGAAATGTTTGCACACTCCTCTCAATGAGTAGGTAAAATGTTTTTTTTTATTTTTGAAAATTCCCCTCCAAAATAGGTTTTTAGTAGGGGTTCAATTTTCAATGTAAGCTTAAGCTAAATTGGTCACAAGTTTTTGCCCACTTGTTTTTTGAAAAATCAGACATTTTTTAGTGATTACAACCCAACTTTTCAATTGATCACCCCAACACAGCATATATGGGTGATGGTGATTCATAATTTCCCTTGGAATGCTAGTTAAAATTGCATTTTCTTGTAATGTCGAACCATGATTGTTTATGATTCTAATCTTTTCTATTTATGTACTAGATTTTTAGACTGTAGAAGTTAGATAATCTGAGATAAAATCCCCAAAAATGAAATAGAAACAGTGTTGAAGCAAATTATTAGAATTAAAAAGTGACAAATAGCCCTGCCTAATAACAATATTAATAATAATAAAAACTAGTGAACATAGAATTACTAAATTTGTACTGAATACTCCTAAGAGGTATGGTCACAACATATAAAAATTATTAATGTTTACATAGAACCAGTAGATTTTTCACCAGAGCCGGGGAAAAATATAATTTTTCAAAATAAATTTGTTTTGTTTTTTATTTTTTTCTCATATAGTAATTGCAAGTAAATGCAATAACTAGCACTCAAAATATAACCAAGGCGGTTGTGAAGATGGGGTAATTTTCTTTTTTAATTTCCTGAAATTTTTTTAACAAATTTTAATTAATAAAACAGTGTGCCAAATAGCTCCACAGTACGGTAACAAAAAGCAAAGAATTTGGTAAAATTTGAAAACAAAAAAAAACAAATACAAAAAAAACATTTTGATCCACTCACATACACAATCAGAAAAGGTCACATAGCAGATGACCTTCACCTTAGAAAGATTTAATCCTATGCTAAATTTCAGCTTACTCGGTGCAAACTGTGGCTTATAACACTGGAATATACATGCATACATACAGACAGACATAATTACTTTTATTCATATACATATATAAGGCACACAAACACACACATATTAGGCACTGACATGAAATCAGCAAAGAATGTTTCAAAACACATTGCACTGAATTTAAAATGATACTGACCTCAAAAACCTTTAGTTTTTCTCAAATAAGTTTGAGGAATCAGTTTTAAAACAGCAATAATCTACATTAACTACTAGTTTTGCAAATTTAAAAGGTTTAATAATCAATTTTCACACAAACAATTGATTTATGAATTTCTACTTTTAAAAATTGAAAAAAAAATCATGTATCAGAATCTTGAAAAAATGTGTATAAATTTTCCACCACTTTTATGAATGGAATTTTCAAGATTTTCTTTTTTTTTTTCAAATGTACCTTCAAACTATATAATGGTATGAACAATTAAATTGTATTGTTTTACCTGATTATATTTTTTGATTAAACAAAGTGCTAATTAGTTAACCTCTTAAGCCACTTAAGATTTGCCAATGAAAAAAAAAAAGAAAAAACAATAGGAAAAAGAGAGAACATCCTCTTAAACATTCTTTTCTACAGAAAGTTGATTTATTGAAAGTTAAGGTTAAATTGAATTGGGAATTACAAAAGCCATTCAATACTCATAAAGATTAATTTTTTACTACTATGTACCATCATTATAATTTTTCTGTTGCTTTTTATCACAACTCTACTCAAGCTGGTAATCTATGGCAGTGAGCAAACAGCGTTGATTGGATATAACGAATAAGTTTCTGGTGAGATTCTAACTAGCAACACTGAAGGGAGCGTCAGGTTTACACCCTTTTATTTCCCATTCATTACTGTAAAACAAAATCTATCTATATTATTAGAATTTCTCTTTGTGGATTTGTATATGTGTTACCATAACACAGCAAAAACGACACATCATAGGCAGAGTTTTGTTAGCACTACACTTTCAAAAAGTGAGTGGAAAGTTTGTTTTTTTTTCTTTTAGGGCTCAAAAGTGAGAGGAAACATTTTTTTCCGCATTAGGGGGTCAAAAGTGAGCGGAAACTTTTTTTTCACTTTTAGAGAAAAATGTTAATTATAGCAGAATAGTTTCCCTTATTTATTTGCAAATAATTATAATACAAATTCGATATAAAGAAAGTGACTGGGCATCAAACTTAATGACCTGGCAAAGGCGGCCTTTAAGGGAGTATAGATAAAAGACAAATCGGTCTCCTTATCTGACAAAACCATAAATTTAAAATGGCAAATACTAGAAATGTAAAACTTAAAATTGTGTTTAATAGACTTTTTAAAAATATTCCTGTAGAGTATTTTGTGGAGCATAGGGTAGTAACCACATAGCAATCGATACTACTTCGGTTTAAGTAGCAAGTAAGTTTTTACAGATTGGAGTTGCTAGCTCCACGGCCAAACATCCTCCTTTACCGTAAGTTGGACTGCCTTACCGGGCTAAAGAGCTCCAACTTCCCTGCTATTTACCCATAGCTGAGAGAAGACGTGGTTTTATACCTTGCTGAAGGGCATTAGTACAAATCGAACATAAACAGCCGTGGCAAAAACTGAACATGGATCGCAGATTCTGTTTTCCCGTGATGGTAACCATTATGCCACCCCACACTTGCATTTAATAGACTGCTGAAGAAATATTTTCTAACCGGAGATATGTCATGGTTTGGAAATTAGATTAAAAATTTGTTCCATACGTTTTTTTATGACATTGTAAATAATCACATATTGATCTGCAGCAAATGCCAAGAATTTCACGCTCCATTTTTGAGATATTTGATAAAACAAATCCTTTCTTTCGCAGTAAATCCATTCATTCAATTCCATCATTAAACAATTATTCTTTTATTATTATCATCATCAAAACTAACTTGTTAACCATTACGCTGTTGAAGGCACCAAAATGACAATTAAAACAACACATTTTGAGAAGGGTCATTAATATTCAAATGGTTCTTTGGACGATTGAACTCCTTGTTGTTTGTGTTGTAAACAACGTTTCAGCTGATCCATTCTTCGGCCTTCTGAGAACGATGTTGGAAGCAGAAATCAAAGAAGCAGCTCACATCAAAATATCGACTAAATGCATTAGCCAGACAAGTTTGGAGTTCAACCCGATGTGGCTTCCACTTCTCAACAGACCTACACCCGACAAGACAAAGACACAAAAATGGGCCCTGCGCTATAAGGGTTACCCTCTTTAAACATAACTTCTGTTTAACCCATCACACTCGGATTTTACACCTGAAGAAGGCCGAAGAATGGTTCGGCTGAAATGTCATGTTTACAACACAAACAACAAGAAGGAGTTCAATCGTCCAAAGAACCATTTGAACACATTATGCAGCCAAGTCCATGGAAGGATAATGATAAGTATCTCTGTCTGACACACTGGAAACAGGTGTTCAATTTCCTTTGTGAGTGGAACAATCAATTTATTTTCCATGTTTGCATAAAATAATATATATCGATAGATGCACAGGGTCTCGCCAACGATTGTCAAATGGTGATAGATGACCTAAACAGTGGACTTCTTATGAGACTAATAATAAATAGTGGAGTTGAAATGCTTTTTTCTAGGACAAAGGTAATTGTCATTCAAATAGTTCTTCAGACGATTGGACTCCTTCTTTCAGCCGATCCATTCTTCAGCCTTCTTAAGGTATAATATCCGAATGTGATAGGGTAAACAGAAGTTTTTTATATTTCAAAAGGAGGTAACCATTATAACGTAGGATTCAGTGTTTCTTTGTCCTTGTCTCGGGTTTGGGCCTGTTGAGCAGTGGAAGCCACATCGGGTTGAACTCTGCACTTGTCCGACTAATGCATTTGGTCGACCCATCACATTCGGATATTACACCTGAAGAAGGCTGAAGAATGGATCGGCTGAAACGTTGCGTTAACAACACAAACAACAAGAAGGAGTTCAATCATCTGAATATTAATGACTCTTCTCAAAACTATAGAAAGTAATTGTCATTGGGTCAAATTAATTCAGCAACAAAATGACCACACCAACTGAATTTATCTTGGGCAAGCAAACAGAAAAATGGGCATTATATAGAATGAGTTAATAGCTACAATAACGTTAACTATTATCAGTTTCATAGAAGACAACATCCTAAAACCCTTAAACTTTTCCAAAGTACATTAATAAAGATATCTATTATCAACAAGATGTACAAGGTCTGTCCAGGAAATATCCAAACATTTATTATTAATTAAAAAATAGCCTACAAGGGCAATGGCACCATAGTCTCCTCCAAAGTACTCTCTTTGGAACCTCACATACTTATCCCAGTATCACTTCCACTTTTCCAAACAGTCTGCAAAGTCCTCTTTCAGGGTCATCATCAGCTGCCTCACTACATTCTCCTTAATCTCGTCCACGGTCTGAGATCTCATTGGAAAAAAAACTAACTCTAAAGCCAGAAGTTGCAGGGGGCCACATCTGCACTGTAGGGCGGGGCTGACAGACCTGTGTAATGCAATGTTTAGCTAAAAAAAAAACCTGCACAAGACGTGAAAAAAGACTTGCTCAGTCATTGCGAATAAGATGGTCACATAGTACACAAGCTCACTCAATGGAGTCTCACTGCTGACTGAGTAACCCCATAGGAGAGTACCTGTTCAAGCTTGCAAAATAAGGTATGGTTGTCAAGTTATATTGAGGCTGCACAACCAGGGCCAGATTAACCTATACAAGGGCCCCTAGGCTATTAGCAATATGGGACCCCACATCTTGAACCATCTTTCTCCCCCCCCGCCCATGCTATTTATTTTGGTCCCTACACTGTAGCATAGTTTGCATATAGGCTAATCCGGCAATGGTCCTGTCAAATATAAAATTAAGAAAAATATGTATAGCCCAGAATTTTTCCGAGGCCCAGTTAGCTACGGGCCCCTAGGCTTAAGCCTACTTAGCCTTATAGTATAATCTGGCCCTGCACATAACTGGTACTCGAGATATTCAAAATAGCTGGATACTTTCGGGACAGACCACGTGTAAGTAAAGATTTACAATGGAATGGTTATCATGGAAGCCACTTTTCTGAGACATCACCTTGCTCCCCATAAAATGCTTTTCATGCACTTAAAATATTTGTTGGCATTTGATCTTTACATCAGTCATGCTAAAAATGTACAATGTGTCACCTGCTGCACATGATCAGAGATTAAATGTTTTGATAAAAGCAAAATAGGCAAAGATAATCCATGTATATTGACAGCCGACTGACAGGATAATTAGCAACCAGGAAAGGTTTGGCTGCTTCACACACACACACTACTGTAATTTTCCATCTTCTTCATCAAAAAACTAACCAAGAAAAATTTTAAGTTTTTGAAAGTTGCATGAACAAAGTCTTCATCTTATCAAAACTGCAATTTAAAAAAAAAGATTGGATACATCGTAATCTGTAGGCCACTCATAATCTAACTTTAACTTTGGCATAATTTCCTCTTGGGCAGCACATTTATTAACTGCAAAAAGGAAGCAGCCACCTCCTCCACTACCATCCTAGGCAATCCCATATCTTCATGGCTAAGCGGCAAAAGAAATTTTGAACTCTGTCCTCTTATCCACTTAAACAACTGATAAGTGTGAATTTGAATTACTGAGATATTGGTGAGCTTGCGCATGCACCATTAAAGATAACTGATAATGAATTAGTGTGGGCTACAGATTGTGAAGAAGTACTAAAAATTGTAATAAATTATTTTAAATTAACCATTTATGAGAAAGGCTAATACAAATTCAACACATACAGTAACATTTCTGGTTTTGCTTATAGCAACTGGTAAAAAAAGTATTTTTTAAAAAAGAATTTTCACCTCGACACCATGGATTTGTTTCCAAGACAGTACCTCCCATTGCACATAAAAGGGAGGATTAGTGCATTCCGAGATGCCTGTAATTATCACCAAAGTGGCATTTTCTTTTCAAGTACAGTTGGACCTATTTAATCCAGCAATCTTGGGACCTTCCCATTGCTGGACCACAAAAAATGCCAGAAAAGAGAAATATTTTTTCATAATATTACATAATAAATTTTAGCAGTTTATTGAATTTTAATGATTTTTCAGTAAAGATCAACATCCATTAACCAAGTCAAAAAAGTAATCTTTTGTGTTTTTAATCTGTTAGACCCTAACAATCTTCCTTTTTTAAGGTTTTACAAGGGGGATTCTATTTAGAATGTAACTGTACAGTAAACGGGACTGTTACTTTCCGTCCGTTGTATGGAAGAGAGACTTTGAACTATTCGGTTACTTCCCTTGTGAGGCTTCTTTGAT
>VCCN01006687.1:3411071-3426293 GCA_006491835.1 Architeuthis dux | reverse complement strand
AACAGAAAGAACAAAGCAAACAAAGGCACTAAATACAAGACATTATATGTTGCTCTTTGTAAAAAATTAAAACTAACTTGAATTATTCACGTTTTATCTAAATAAACGTTCCTCATGTGGATTGTGTGTATGTTATTAGTGTGTCAAATATAAAGGCTCTAAAACTAACATTTTTCAGGAAATTTTACAAGCTACAATAGAGTAACTGATGAAGACAACCATTTCTAGAATTAACAGATTATTTAGTTTCAACCAATTCTGCTGTTTAGACACAGTAACTACTTGGCGAAAGAAGGAAAAGACATGTCCCTATTACTTAGGACAAGTCCAACACTAGAGAGTTGGTTTTGGAAAATGAAAGGAAGTCTTTACATTACATCTTTACTTGATTTGGAAATAATCAAAACCACACTATTCAAGGTATTGCTGTACTTTCGAATTCTGGTGGCAACCAATTGATTCACTGCAAACTAAACTACAGTAATAGACCCTGTATTATAATAATAATAATAATATCCACTACTTAATTAAGTGCATTGATAAGGGAAAAGATTAAGTTGAAAAATATTTGTTGTGTAAAATAAATGCTTTTTTCATCATTTGGCTGGGGACTTATTGTATACAAACTCTCGATTTAATGGACCCCGGTATAACAGACTTCGGATTCAAGAGGGTGCTTATGTTAGAATGGGAGAAAAAAGAACTCAACCTTCACTATAACTGTCATTCATTCATTACTCCTCCCTCACAAGTCTGAAGCCTAAAAATTAAGTCATAGTAGAAACAGATCATTTAATTTATTGAGGTTTTTTCAAAAACACCTGAGTTATCAAACTACATATCAAGGAATTCCCTGACCCAACCATTTCAGTGCAATGTACCAGATTATGCATATACTCAATCATACGTAGACTGCACCATTACATATCTAAAAATTCTAACTTGGATTTTGTACAAATTTTTACGCCTCATACAGATTTTTAAACTTGTATTAAACGCATAAGCTGAATATTTCCTTTTTTATTGGAAGCATAAGGAACAGTAATGTAAAATACATGGCAAATATTTCTTATCTGGCTGTATATTCATATGCTTGTAAATTCCAGGTAAATATCTAATAGCTGCATCTCTTACTTGACTAATACAAATTTTAGAGCTGTTGTCCCACCTCATTTACTACATTATTTGCTAGTAAAATCCGAAACAATACCAAATAATCTGCTGTCATTTTAATGCTGAGTCTTCTGAAACTTCAAGAATATTTGCACGCTTATAAAATTCAAAACAAGCATCTAGCAATCCTATTAGAGACCATCAACTAAAACTGTCACCAAAGGTTTTTCAGTTTTTAAGTTGGTCTGGCTGACTGGCTATGTATGTATCACCAATGGAGCTAGAGGACTGAAAATTTTAACATTTACTCCTTATTACGTCTAAATAAAACTTTATTATTTTTTAAAAATCCCCACCCCCCAATAAGTTTTTAGTGGGGAGTTCAATTTACAATGTAAGTTTATGCTAAATAGGTCCCTTAGTTTGTGTCCGGCAGCATTCACACTTTTTTTTTTTAAATTCATTTTTTTTTTAGTTAGTGATCACTGCCTAACAAAAGGCGAGAGAAGTAACTTATTCATTGATCACCCCTTTTACCAAGTTTTTAATTGATCACCCACAACCCGGCATGCTGACAAAAGACGTTGGTCACATGAGGATTTCTATTGAGTACTAACCAGACCTATCTACTATTTTGGATTACATGCCTGGGAGGAAGAATTCCAGTCACTATATCATAAGTATTTTGGTAAGTACATAATAAATATCTCTAGCATATTATTAACACTATTGCTGGTAAGCAAAGAAAGAAGAGAAAAAAATCATTTTCCAAACACAACAAGAAACAAAAATAATGTACATCTATGAATAGTGCTCAAATGAGTGCCCTTCCAGATTTAATGGCTACTACAATGACCTTCCCATTTCAAATCATTCTAAAATTAGGCTCTGTTTATCTTTGCGCTGAGTAAAAACAATTGACTTCAAGCTCTTTGCCAGAACCATTCCATAACAGCTCTGCCAGAACCAGTAAGAAGGTACCACTATTTATAGATAAGCAAAGCCGCAAATACTCACATACACACAAAATACACACACACATCGGCTAGGTTGATAGAGTTGTGTATGCATAGGGCTTGATAAGGAACTTGGTTTAATCATTTGTGAACAGAGAGATTAACCCTTTGTCAGCTAAGCTTTTACAGCAAACACAAACCTTAAAGTGTAAATAGAGATAATTAATTCTTATAATAATATTTGGGGGTCATGAAATACAAATGCACCGATCAAATTTAGATCCCTTGGCAATTGCTTATTTTACTCAAAGGGGTCTCTCCGGAAAGTGTCCAGCCATTTTGAATATATTGAAAACCAGTTTTGTGGCCTTGATGTAACTTGGCTACCAATCAGAGGGGGACATTACTACGCATGCGTGAACAGACAATACTGTGTGGGCTTGTGCACTGTGTGACCTTCACATTCACAATGACCAAGCGAGTCATTCTTCATATCTTGTGCAGCGCCTTTTGGCATCACCCAGGTCTTTTACCCCCCCCCACATCTGGTTCATTGCGACTTCTCCCCGTTGAAAGGGAGGAGATTTCAGACCATGGATGAGATTAAGAAGAACGCGACAATGCAGCTGATGTGGATCCTGAAAGAGGACTTTGTAGATAGTTTTGAAAAGTGGAAGGGATGCGGGGATAAGTGTGTGAGGTCCCAAAGGGAGCCCCTCGAAGGGGACTAAGGTGCCTCAAGTAGACTATTTTTTTGTTAATATTAAATGGCTGGATACTTTCCAAACATATCTCGTATAAGTATTCAATAGCTGAGGTAGTATGCGCTTATGTCACAAACAATTTTTCACAAGTGGAAAAAAATACAAAGGAGTGCAGAAGAGAAGACTTCAAATATGTCAGCAACAAGCGGTACATAATTGTTTAAGCTGAAGTAGGAAGGGAAGTGTAATCCAACTGCTGAAGCAAGCGGATGAGGTACTGGACAAATGCAGATAAGGGAAAGTGGAAGTTTTCACATGAGCCTCAGTATAAAGCAGCTCTGCTCGTGCCATAATTCAGCAAAACAAAAATAATGAAAAGAGTTCTGCCTATGCCAAATAATATTTCTCTGTTATAAAAAAACTCTAAATTTTATTAATTAACTTCTTTATGCTTAATTGTTTATTTTAATATTATATTTTTATGTACCCCTTATTTTCATTGGCAGGATTCATTAAACAAACATGTCAAAACCTTCATCCACTCTAATGATTATATATGAATAGTGACCCGACCACATATTAAAAGTATATTTATAGGAAGTAAGCATTTGCCAAAATTTCCATTGTATGTTTAGCATGAGAACAGATCTAGCAAATATAATAGGAATTCAAAAAGTTCATCATTTGATATTTATCTATGTTCTGCGAGAAGGTTTATATAAATATTAACATACCTAGAGAGTATAAAGGGTACATTTTGCCCCCACACCTCAAAAAGGAATGTCATCGCCCACTCTTGGGGAGTGTTGGTTTTGGTGCAAGAAGGTGAAGACTGTTCACAGGGCTATGAATGAATAAAAAGAATTAGCGTTTGCAAATAGAATTTGATGATTTAACCACAGAATTTTGCACAGTTTTAATACTCAATCTGTATGTTATTCCTTGAAAATGAGGAAGAAAGGGATTGTCAGTGGTCAGGAATAAATGTAAGCACTATTGGTAGAAATTAACTTTTTCATCCAAAGATTTGCAGCCTACTTTGATTTCCCTCTGATTGCTGATTTTCAAGGCTAGAATGCCCATCTAGTTTAACCATTTGATCTTCTGCAAAGCTCAGCTTAGCTTAGTAAATATCCACACTGAACAGTTGCATATAAACAAAGCCCAACGTTTTTTGTAATCAAACATAATTCATCATTAGTGTTGCTAACTAGATAGAGCTCAATAGCTAAGATTACACACAAAACAAGTAGTTGCTAATGGAACTGGATCTAGTATTAGGAACAAACAAGAGTCTGAACAGTTTCTACTGAAATAGATACTATCATCCATGTTGCTTACAGGGTCTATTATCCATACCTCATAAGTGAACAGAAGCAGAATGTGTACATTTCTAATTATACAAAAAGGTTTTTCCTTAGCTGCAAACTGATATCTGTCCAGTGTCCTCATTTGCTTACTGGATAGAGTCCATTCTTCAAAATTGGTAACAGAATTCATTCCAGTATCCATAGCTATTAAGCAAACCTAATAAACAATTTCTATTGGCTAACCATACATAATTCCTCCTTTATGCAAACCGGTGACAGACGGACATCTACAGGTGACAACTGGCTATTATTCTTGTGACATGATCAAAAAAATGAATCCTTTAGATTATGAAGGTCTGATTTTTCCCTTACCTTACTAACATGTTCTGCCTTATTCCTAGCTGCACCGAACAAACAATATCCATGTTAACTAATATGTCATCTTGCCTTTAGGCATCATTATTCAATCCAGTGTTACCAGATTAGATGTCTTATACCAAAAACAAAATAATGTTTAACAGTTTCTGCAACTGGAACAGAATAAAGACATGAACACAAGTAGTTGTCTAACAAATGAAGATGGGAAGGGATTTATAATTAGGCAGAATAAATGGTACAAAACATCAGTTATTTTAAGGAGATGTCCAGTAAAGCCCTAAGAAAAAAAGCTTAATCACTAGAGTCTGTTCAACATGCCACCTCCATCTGGCACATAATTACTGATTAAGCTTAGTTTAGTATGGCACATGGCCAAATGGGGAGTAGGGTAGGAAGATTATTTGACTTCTACAAGCTTGTTAGAATGGCTGAAAGTCTGTATACCTGGAACAGCCAAATCTAGTAGAAATTATGATCATTTTCTGGAATCTATACTAATATTTGTAATGTAATAAATCAAAGTTTTAATATTAACAATAATATTTTGATATATAAATAAGACAAAATAGTTGGTTTTTCACAGAATTGACAGATTATAATAGATTTTTATTTTTATTGTCAAGCTCCATTCCAAGATGGAATTGATTTTTCCCCCCATAACAACAACAAGGAACAATCCTCACCTAATTCAGAGGAGTAAACTCTTCACTGTTTGTCTATCACATCATGTTAGACCAAACCGATATATAAAATTAACATTTCCATACCGTTATTTGAAATCACAACCAAGTAATTGGTGGAAAGGAAAAGAAAGGCCTGGTTTCCACGCAACAATTTGGGAGAGGCGGTGCTCGTGCAGCATTCTGATCTAGGAGCATTATCTTTTTCTTTCTTTTCCACCCTAATCACACAGCTTAGAGTGTATTCAATTAGCTGCTGAGTGCACAGGGAAATCTGTCCTAATGAAGAGTTTTCCACACTCTTCACTCATACCAGGAATCGAACCTGGGACATTCTAAGTGTGAGGCAGATGTGCTAACCATTCAGCTCTCTTACCAACTGAGCTAAACTGACAAGTCTTATATATCTATGAATTTATTTATTATATATACAATACAAAAGTTGCAGTAATCATCTTCAGTCGGAATAGAAGTTGGAGTGGAGTTTGACCCTTCAGTAGCCAAGCTTGTTTATTTTTCTTTAGTTTTCAACCATAAATAATAATAATAAATCTTGTTGAGGAGTGACAGGTGTTTTTTTCGACACCTCAGCCATTTGAGGTAGAACTTCCTCATTTGATGAAAACCATGTTTGCATATACATAAGTAATTAGTAAGTAATTGTCACCAAGCCTCCCAAAACTGTTTTAATAATGTGAGGCTAAAGCTCCGGAGCCACATGCGGCTCTTTAGCCTATCTTGAGTGGCACTTGGGCACAGTGAAAAAAAAAAATAAATATTATGAGCAAACAAATAAATTATTTTCTGGGGCGTATTTGGGTTGGGTCTATAAAATTTTCATTTATAGGTACTTCTAAAAATGAGACCTCCATTGGTAATCAAATAACTGGGCACAGATTCATTTTGTTTTTCGGTTTGGTTTCGCCAAAGACTTTAATGATTAAATTCCACTTCATATCGGTTTTTTTTTTTGTTGTGTCTTAGATTTGTTTTGTTTATGACCCGGACATTGAAGCAATTTCAGACAAGATTCAAAAACAAAAATCGCATTGAGTAAGAAAAAAGTTTGCTAAATGTATGTTTTCTTGTATGTATTTTTGTTTATAATAAATTATGCGGCTCCGATAGACTCAATTTTTGTTTTGTTTTCATTGTTGCATGAATGAATGACTGACTGAATGAAATAAATGTATTTTTTATGTAAAAGGCTAAGGTGAGCATGTATTTTATTGATGTCGTAAAATCGTTTCTGGTTTCTTTGTCTATATCAGGGGTCGAGAACCTGCGGCTCCGGAGCCACATGCGACTCTTTAGCCTATCTCGAGTGGCTCTTAGGCACTGTGAAAAAAGAATTATATTATGAGCAAACAAATACATTTTCTTCCGGAGCTATACGGGTCTATACAAATTTCATTTATGGGTACTTCTAAAAATCAGACCTGCATTGTTAATCTAATAATCGGGCATGGATTAGTTTCGTTTTTCGGTTTGGTTTCGTCAAAGACTTTAATGATTTATTTTCACTTCATATCGTTTTTTGTTGTTGTTGCGTCTTAGATTCGTTTCGTTTATGACCCAGACATTGGAACAATTTCAGATAAGATTCAAACCAAAAATAGCATTGAGTAAGAAAAAAGTTTGCTAAATGTATGTGTTCTTTTGTGTATTTCTGTTTATAATAAATTATGTGGCTCTCAATTATTTTTTTTTTTTAGCTAAATATGACTTCAGGTTGAAAAGGTTCCCAAACCGTGCTAATGTATAAAATCTTCAATTTCAACATCTTGATCATTCTGTTGTGAAAAGATCCCATCAAGGATAGGACTATAGGTATCCGTCGCTTAACGTCCAAGGTTCCATAAGGTTTTAATAAAGTTGAAAAACCACGATCAGCAAACAAGACATAGCAGACGTAGTGGCTTTTAAAACAAAGCGATTGTGCAGCCAGACATATGATGGCTCAGTATATATCTACAGCGTATAATGTACATAATACTCAATAGCAATATTAAACAAGTATGTTACTGGCTTATGTATTTAAAAAGTCTACTGTAGTTCCATGTTTTAAGCCGCAGCATAGGTGTGACCATGCAACTTGTGAAATCTTTGATACCTGATTTTAAAATGTAATTAAAATTTTTTAAATATGTTCTAATGTTTTTCCTTGTTTTTGCTAGAAAGATAAAGAGATGCCCATACTGTTTTTGCTGAATGTAAGCAAATTTACGAAGAAAATAAAAAATAAACAAACAACTTAATTTTTTAGTTGTTTTTATATTAAGATGAAGGTAAAAACTAGTTAAATTTAATAACAATAATGTGTTACAATACATCATCCAATAATAATAATAAAGCAAACAACATTGAACATATTTTATATAGTTTTGAGAAGGGTCATTAACATTCAAGTAGTTCTTTTGACGAATCACATTCAGATTTTACACCTGAAGAAGGCTGAAGAATAGATTGTCTGAAACGTGTTAACAACACAAACAACAAGGAGTTCAATCGTCCGAAGAACTATTTGAACATATTTCTTAAAAGAAAACCCCTCCCTGAGAAGAGACTTGACCAGGTCCTTCAGGTGTTGGAGAATGCGATGTTATCATTTTTGTCGATGATGACTCAATGCCGGTTATTAGATCGGAGAAGTCTTCCTGTGGGGGAAAATGGGGTAATTCCTATAGATGTTGATGATCCCAGTTATGTGTAGGAGTGGGGGTAATTTGGTTATGAAAGTGTTGACCAAAAAAGTTTTTAAATATTTTAAAAAATAAAGTAGTGAAAAGAAATTATATTTTGGATAAAAAGAAAAGTTCAAAAAATTAGTGAAAAGAAATATTTTGCTTAAAAGTTTACAGAACAAATTAAGATTAATTTTGTGCCCCCGTAAGGTCATAGTTATGCCATGAAAATGTAGCTAATGCTGTGACATGTTGCTATTTTGATGTCATGAAAATGTAGCTAATTCTGTGATATGTTGCTATTTTGATGTCATGAAAATGTAGCTAATGCTGTGTGATATGTTGCTATTTTGATGTCATGAAAATGTAGTTAATGCTGTGATATGTGTCTATTTTGATGCCATGAAAATGTAGCTAATGCTGTGATATGTTTCTATTTTGATGCCATGAAAATGTAGCTAATGCTGTGATATGTGTCTATTTTGATGTCATGAAAATGTAGCTAATGCTGTGATATGTTTCTATTTTGATGCCATGAAAATGTAGCTAATTCTGTGATATGTTTCTATTTTAACGACATTCTATACAATTTTGCTTACATTATTTTATCGTACTTTTTGTTATAACATACCTGTTGCTATTTTCTACTGGACAGTTACTTTAATTAATTAATATTTTTGTAAGAATACTGTATCAATAAACATGCTACTGTGCCTTTCTTACATGGTTTTTCTCATGAGTTCTTTTATCAACTTTTGGACTATCATTGTTTTGGGTAAAGACTTACCCAACACTTGTTTCTTTTCATAAAATAAAATAAACTTTGACTGTGCATCTTTAAGATATGAAAATAATTGCATTCAATATTGCAAGATGTATGGTATTGAAACATTACATGCGTACTGAAATTTATAACACCTGACAAATGTAAACAAAGTTTTGTCAACATAGGCTAGCCTACGCTACACTTACCAATGCATTACTATTGCTGTACGTATGCAACTGTACTGTAAAACAGACAGTACTTGTACAATATTTCTTTGTTTAATATTAAAGTATACTTGCTACAATATTTTCTGTTAAAAGTGCAGAATGCAGATAAGCAATTGTAGACAGCTGATGTTGGTATGTAAGCAGGCCTTGGCTAGCATAAGCTTTGTAGCTAGCGTGAATGATGCACGTTATATATATATTTAAAAAGATGTGCACATTAGCAAGACTATTTGCAATATACTGTATAATATTGGCTATTTAGCCAGTACAATTGGTGCAGCCATGGTCCAGTATGACATAGGCTTGTACAGTATTATACAATGTTTGCCTAAAGTCATATTGGCTGTAATGCAACCCAGACGTTAAGCAATGCATACCTCTATAGCTGTTCTATCTCTACTAGGGAATGATAATCAAATAAATATTTATATAGAAAAATTATAATCAAATCAACTGTACGAAAAATAACAGCTTCAAATTATACATTTGTATAAACAAACTTTATTATAAAGATATGTTAATTTACATAGTATGATATTTGTTTTTAAGTGAAGATCTTCCAATTATATAAAATATCTTTTAACTAACCTTTTAACATGGGTATGGAGTACAGTTTGCCATGGCAGAGAAGCAAGATAAACAAAAAAATATATATTTTTGTTGATAATTCATGGTTTCAGATCAAAATTCAGTTAATAACTGTATCAGGCTATGGACATTGATCCATACTCATATATATATTATTTATAAACACATGACAGATGAGTTGGACTCATTTTCACAGCAAAGTGAGGGTGAGCATAAATAATGCACTCAAATTACAGAACATAATGTTGAATTTACACAAGTCATACAACCAGTGTTTTTGTAAATTTCATACAATGCTTATACCGGGATCTACCATATAATCGCCCATTATGGTAAAATGGAAAAACAGCCAAATTTGTGTGTAAAAAAAAAAAAAAAAAAAAAAAATGGACCAAATAATAGCCCAGGGCCATTATTCAAAGGCTAAATTGAGCATAATAAAACAATAAAAGTTATGACTCACATGTTTTTATTCATTTCACTATTAATCGGCAACTCGTTTTAATCATATTTGGTACTTCTTTGGTCAGTGTTTTCTTTTTAAGTTGCTACGAGAGCCGACCATATATACATATATATATACTAAATACAGTCTATATATTATATAGACTGTATTTAGTACCTGCAAATACAAAAAATAATTTAATTTTTGTAATAAATAAATAATATAACTTGTTTGTTTTCAAACTCATTCAGCAATAATGAAGTATCGAGAGAATTAATTTATTTGAAGCAACTTTTTGTTTATACAACGAATTGATAGATATTTCGGACTTGATGTCTTATTTATTATATGAGTATTCAAGTTGTCCAGTTTTGTTATATTAAAGTGGACTAAAGCATAGATGCTTTCAAATTTTCATCTACAAAAACTTGACCCCCAAATAAACGCCCACCTGGTAATAATGAAAAAGCACATTATTTTGGGGGAAGACAGAAGAGAAAATAATTTCCATTAGACAATGCACATTAGCAATAGAGCAGAAAAAACCCCCAAAAAAACAAGAATAATGTCAGGTCTTTGTCACCAAGGATTCCTTGCAATCCCATAATAATTCTGTATAATTTACATAAGAGCATAAGCCACAAACCCTGGATGGAAACCAATACAATTAACCAGATCAAGTTTACATCAGGCACCCTGAAAATTGTCGAATCAAAAAGGGACACATTTTGCCTCAACACTGGAAATGTTCTAAGTTATTTACATTCGCTAAAAAATAGGGTTTTTTTTTTTTTAAAACTAACAAAGTTACTAAGATACTTTCTCCCAGAAAAATAAAAAGTATTTTTTGTGCTTCAATCCTACTATTCTTCGTAAAACTAGGTTTTGGCTTTCATAGCGATTATTAGAGTTTAAATTTTACAGTCAATCAGTAACTCATCTTAGCATAATAAAAAAATAGAAAAAGAAGGTTGGATTGAAAGCACAAAAAATACTTTTTATTTTTCCGGGAGAAGTATCTTAGTAACTTCGAAAATTTGTTAGTTTAAAAAAAATAAACAACCCATTTTTTTTATCGAATGTAACTTTGAACATTTTAGGTGTTGAGGCAAAATGTGTCCCTTTTCAATTCGACAATTAACCCATCTAAAATATGCAAAGACAAATGAATGATGTGGCAATTGCAGTCCACCTTTTCATTCTTCATTGTAATCATCAGGGTTTGCATAGCAGCTGCAACGTGTTTGCAAGTTTGGCAATTTTTGTCCTTTTTGTTGTGGCTATAATAATATATAATTAAAAATAAAAAGGTTTAAAGAAAAGACAAGTATACCACCAATTTTCTGGCAACTGATGGTTAGGCACCTCCTTTAATCCGGCTAAAATTACACTGGCCACTTGAATTTCTTACAACTCTTACACTAGTTCACTCAGTGGCCACAAGTGGAGTTGTGAGTGGAGTTGTACCATAAAGAACTTAAATTAGAACAGGAGTGTAATTACAGTAATGGATAGCTTCAAAGGTTTAAGAAATGTCATGGAATATCCATGTGTAAAGGGGGGAGAAAAACAGTCTGCAAACCACAAAGGTGCTGCTGAGTATGTGTCCAAATCCGCTAAACTCATGGAGGACGAGAAACTCAGCCCCGAACAAGTGTATAATGCAAATGGAACTGCTTTATATTGGTGATGTATATTAATTAAAGGAGAACCTTTACCTGTATCCGTTTCATTTATATTAATAAACTGTATCATTTATATCAATGTATTACATTTAACCATTTAATTCATATTTAATATTTGTTTAATGTAAGTTTTTAACGCTTTAAAGATATGAGATGTGCTCAGTTAGTGGGTTAGTGGTGTAATTTTTAATTATTGTTACGTGACCTTTGTTGGTCCAGCAAAATGGATAATCTGGCACGGTTCTGGAACCTAGGAGGCTGGAAAATCAGTCTTAATTTATCTGCATTTCTTAGATGACATATTCTCATTATTAATTTTTGACTAATTTTTCTTTCGTCTCATTTGTTTAATTTAAGTTTCTAACAATCCTAACACTTTAGAAGATATGAGATGTGCATAATTAGTGGATCAGAGGTGTGTTATTGAATTACTATTATGTCACCTCTTTCGGTTCCGCTAAATGGATATTCCGGTACAGTTCTAGGGCCATGAATGCCGGAAAATCGGTGGTGTACCTGTATCTATTTTTATTATCAATACTTAGGAAATTATTTTTCTCTCCATTTTCAGGACAGAAACTGCACAATGGACCAAAGAATTATTTGTTATGATATCCTACCATGAAAAGGTTATCCCGGGATCAGACACCTGTACGGAAATAGGTATATGCATAGGTGTCCAACAAACAGGATATGAATGACACCTGCGTAGGCATTCGAGAAACCTATAAAGCAGACCCGAACACGGACAGAAAAAGTCGGCAATCAAAGAAGAGACAGACATCAGCGGAGCCGGTAGGCCCGAGACCGCTGTCCCTGTTGGAGACAGACAAGAGGGATGCGGACAGAAAACTGAGAGGACCCAAGCATCCAGGAGGCAGACCGCCTAAGGCTGGGAAAACATAAGACCAAGTTCCCCTGTTGGGAACCTTCTCCTGGCACCCATCATCTCTCTCCCACTCTTCAGCCGACAAAGATGTATGTTATGTAAAAGAAATATGTCCAGATATTTTTACAAGCAAGTCTTTGAGTTTCCTTTCTATCCAAGTCACAGGACATTCACCCGCTATACAATATATTGCTGTATTGCCACATTGAACGGTGACTCTGAACGCTGTATATTAATGAGGTAAAAGGTTAGAGAAAAGGACAAGGGTTAAAATTGATTATTTTCATACATTTGTGGTTTTGTGTTGACAGTTAGGTGACAGAAAGCAATTGACTTGACAAAGGAAAAGTCAATTGCTTTTCTGTCACCTTACTATCAATACAAAACCCCAAATGTATTGATTTGTTGAGTGTAAAAATGTTCATCGGAAAATAAATTTAAATGAAATTGATAATTTATAATATGAATGGTACCAATATAGATCAATACTATATATATATATATATATACTAGCATAGTACCCGTAAAAAATGAAGTGATTATTTATGTATGGACTGGCATTTCTGCCTAGGATCAGAGTATCTGTGCACTCTGCCAAGGATCAGAGTGTAGTATCTATGAACTCATTGAAAAGTGTTACACACAAAAAAAATGTTATATATATGGATACACATATGTTTTATATATGTGTATTTGTAGACATGTCTGTGTGCATGTATTTCTCCTCTTTGTAAAATTAGTATATATATTGCCTTCTAAGGAAGAAGTGTGTCGTTAGAAAAACGGGAAACTGAACATAACAATTTTAGAAAGAGATAACGATGGAAAAGGTAGGGAAATGAGGCTTAAGTCACTTACTACATCAACGAACACGTGGTCACATCAATGCTCCGAGAAGTAAGTTAAAGTTATTTTTCTTAATAACATTCTTAGTAGTGGAAGTTGTAAAAGCTTCATAGACATTATATATATATATATATGAAATCAAATGATGGATAATTTTATATCCGACAGAATATGATAATTATAATGACATTTATTAGTGAGAGCCTATATTTGCCTGGCGCTGGTGTTAGCGACTGCTAAACGAGCGACCTAAATCGTAAATGTGAATAAAGAAACAAACTGTGCTGGGATCGAACCCGCGTCCACCTTTGAAGCTACCTTATATGCAGGTACTGTTGTACCGACTGAGCTAACGAAGGTCAGATGGTAGGCAGGAGTCTTTTATCCTACGGGTTCGACCCTCGCACAGAGTTTGTTTCTTTATTCACATTTACGCCGCTCGTTTAGCAGTCGCTCACACCGGCGCCGGGCAAATACAGGCTCTCACTAATAAATGTCATTATAATTATTATATATATATTACACATAAACACACACACACATGTATATACACACACATATATATGTGAGAGAGAGAAAATGACACCTCAAAGTTATAGACAACAGAGATAGAGAGAAAGAGAGAGATTGATAGATGCATATAATATAGGGTTATAAAATGCCTATGCTATTCCCATCAAAATAAATCAATGGCATTAAAAAGAATCATTTGCAATGTTTCAATTAATTTTCAGTACTTAATTAAGATAAAAAATTAATAGGTAGCTTATCAAAGTTGTCAAACTACTCCCCAGTCTGGCTGACAGAAGGGGGATGGGTATCCCCCGTGACTAGAGACTTGAGGGTGGAGAATCCCAAATCCCTGTCACCGAGACAAATGCCACGAGGACCGGGAAGGCGTGGAGATCCCAAAAGCTTCTCAGGATGAATCCTGAGCATGCTAATGGTGATCGTCTCCCGACCAGCTGGCCAAGATATCCTGTGCAACTTCTCCCAGGATGATACCCGAGCATGCCATAAGGACCCCGAAGGGCCATGGTCTGAACTTCGAGGCTATGGCAGTTTCCAGAACAGATACTACACTTTGATCTTCGCACAATGAAACTGAAGAATTAAACTATAATTAGAGTAAAAGTCATTTTCATCCTGACACATTAAGGCTTTTTCACACTAACCTAAAAATATCACTGATAGCAAAGTGGTTGGTATTTTAGTTATTTTGAGTCTCCTTCGTTTCTAAACATATGATCTTGTGCCATAAAACAATTTTAAAATATTACTACCAACAATCAGTATCTGTGATACTATTGTATGCAAACTATAATAATTTTACATTTTCAATTTTTTACCCTTTTATCACTATATTTGGAAAGTTAAGTACCTCAAATAAATATGAAGAGAAAAATTTATAATAAATGATATATTTGGTTGAAATTTTCAAAGAATTCTTCTGTTAAATTTCTTAAACTATCAGCGAGAACAATTTTTAAAACAACAAAATGCAACTTTGAATTCATGTATTTCACCCAACAGAGCAGAGTTAACCAAGTACTTTCATTATTATACAATGGATTTATTCAAACCGACACCCTCACAACATTTCTGCCATTGTACTCTGCCCTCTTCAGGTGTATGTCATATTCAGCAATGTTCTTGGAATTTTGAACCAAACTCTTTATTTAATGGACCTGGGTAGATTGTTCTCATTTTGCTGTCAATGCTTTGGGATATCTCATATTAGTTAATTCATTTGTCCATGTGATCACTTCTGCATTATATAAAGGGTTCAGTTCGAAAACATTACTTAATACGACAGGGTACAACAGCCAAAATGTTGGGATTGTAACAATTAAAATGAGTACACCAGTTCAAATAAATCAGTGTATAATCTTCTTATTACAATTCACCAAAAGTCTGTCTGTGACAGCCTACCACAAAAACCACTCAACAT
>VCCN01006687.1:3378963-3390746 GCA_006491835.1 Architeuthis dux | reverse complement strand
ATATACACACACACACACAGGCATACCTTGAATAGTTAATTTGTTCCAAAATTGTTAATTTGTTCAAAAGTTTTCCATACAGTTCAAAACCACATTGTTCAAAGTTTCATTATAATTTAATGTGTTTTTTTTCAGCTTATACTTAATTTGTACAGCAATACCTTATCCATACTATATCAAAACCTGCACTAATCTAAACCACACTATTCAAAATATTCCTGTATTCATATAAGACAATACAGGTAGTCTCCAAGTTACAACAGAGATTCCATTCTGATCATTTCATTGTAAGATCTTTCTGATGTAAGTCGAATACCTCCTGTCATGAGTTGTAGTAGTAGTGTCATTCAACATCAGAATTTAAAATCTATTTTCCTTTGTCTTTAATATTAACATCTTACAATTATCAGGCATTTTTATCAACAAATATCACCTTATCAAATACTCTTTATGCTTTAAAAACTGCCAGATGTACAGATATACATGCTGAGTGCAAGCTTATTTACAGGATATCACTATTAATCGGCTGTTGCGCGAGGTAAGCTGAGATAAGGGCTGGGGAACGCGGTGTGTGTACGAAGTAACGGTATATCCATTATCATGCAGTCTCCCTATCAATATAACACATATAGTACACATATACTTGGTCATCTTGCAATGGTCGTAAGTGTGGGTCATTGTAACTCGCATACATCATAACTCGGGGACTACCTGTATATATAAAATAATGACTCTTGTATCTGATATATGAATTGTATATATGTTATACACTTTGTTGGCTTCTCTATTCTCACGTTTATATTTTAGGCACGAATTTAGTGCAGCTATGTCGACAGTATGAAATCAAATAATGGATAATTTTATATCCGACAGAATATGATAATTATAATGACATTTATTAGTGAGAGCCTATATTTGCCTGTTGCCGGTGTGAGCGACTGCTAAACGAGCTGCCTAAATCGTAAATGTGAATAAAAAATGAACTCTGTGCGGGGATTGAACCTGCGTCCACCTTGGAAGCTACCTTATACGCAGGTACTGCTCTACTACTGAGCTAACGAAGGTCAGATGGTAGGAAGGAGTCTTTTTAACAAAGTGTAGGATTTAAAGACTCCTGCCTACCATCTGACCTTTGTTAGCTCACTCAGTAGAGCAGTACCTGCATATATGTTATATTGTTATGATATACTGCCACTAAAGGTTATTCCATTGTACAGCCTTCTTCAGGTGTACAAATGTTATGATATCCTGCCACAAAAAGGTTATCCTGGGGTCAGACACCTGTGCGGAAATGTAAGTGACCCCAGTCACCTTAGGAAATAGGTATATTGCGTAGGTGTCCAACAAACAGGATGTGAATGACACCTGCGTAGGTGTTCAAGAAACTTATAAAGCAAACTCAAGACGTGGACAGGAAACTCAACACTCAAAGAAGAGACAGACATCAGCGGAGCCGGAAGGCCCGAGACCGCTGTCCCTGTTGGGGACAGATTGACAGTTCTCTTTATCTCTCTCCCACTCTTCATTCTCTGGCCGGCAAAGATGTATACTCTGAAATAAAAATATGTCCAGATATTTTTACAAGCAAGTCTTTGAGTCTTTTTTCTATCCAAATCCAGGACATTCACCCCGCTATACAACAATATAAAATAATGATTCTCATATAACACTGTATAGTGGGGAGGAGATTACCAAGAGTTGGAAGTAGTAACCAATGTGAGAGTACTGGGATTAACAAGTGGAAGTACAAAGGTTACCAATGAAAAGGGGGAAAAGAGTAGTAATTTAGTTTTCAAAACTGATTGGTGAGAAAATATATTTTTTCCACTCCCAGCTCTGATTGGTCAGAGCAGTAGTGAACAAAGATTCACTTGAAATAATAAAACTTTTTTGTTGTTATTATTTAGTCTCTATTCTTTGTGGTGGAGAGTTCAATACAACATATATAAGATTCATTATTATAGGTACAGAACAGCACAAAAGCAAGTTTACATATTTAAAAAAAAATTTCAATGCATTCTATTAAGAAAATAAACAAAAATATGTTAATATTAGGTTGATGCAAAAATTCACAGTATTTTTTTGACAAAATCTTTTATTCATATAAATTAAAGTATTTTCCTGGGCTTTTTGATGACCCTATGCCATCTTTCAGCTATATTGTGTATACTATCATAAAAGAGTTTCTGGTTTTGATTCAATGTATTCTTATCTCAGTCTGTTCATATCTATCTATCTATTTATCTCAGTATGTTCATATCTATCTATTTATCTCAGTATGTTCATATCTATCTATCTATATATCTACCTATCTCAGTCTGTTTATATCTATCTATCTCTCTATCTCTCTATCTATCTATCTATCTATCTATCTATCTGTCTGTCTGTCTGTTCATATTTATCTATCTATCTATCTATTTATCTCAGTATGTTCATATCTATCTATATATCTATCTCAGTTTGTTCATATCTATCTATATATATATCTATCTATCTCAGTCTGTTTCTATCTATCTATCTATCTATCTATCTATGTATCCATCTATCTATCTATCTATCTATCTATCTATCTATCTATCTGTCTGTCTGTCTGTCTGTCTGTCTGTCTGTCTGTCCATATTTATTTATCTATTTATCTATCTATCTATCTATCTATCTATCTATCTATCTATCTATCTCAGTCTGTTCATATCTATCTATGTATCCATCTATCTATCTATCTATCTATCTATATATCTATCTATCTATCTATCTATCTACCAGTCTCTTCATATATATATATATATATCCATCTACATCTGCTTATTGAGATCAGTTGTTAATATTCAATGACTTTTTAGAACTATCCTGACTTTTTTTCTTTGCATTGCTTTAGCTTGTTCATTCTAAAAAGAAATGCAGTTTTTCTAAGTTAATCAAAAAGGGAAAGATAAGTGTTTAAACGACCGCTTTTCGTTTCTGTAAGTTCGTACTGAATTTATTTACCTAGCTTTTGAATTTTTGCTCAGGCTTCTAAATGATGTACTACAGTTTACAGATTGCACAGACAATAAACACTTGAGTAAAATTCAAGGACACTTTTAAGATTTCCCTAACACTATGCAAAAGATGGTGCTGGGATCTTTTGTAATATTTTCTGTGTAATTAAAGAACGAAACGATTTAATCACGCAAATTTTCAGATTGTTTCCCATCATGCCTCACTCATTTTTGTAGCCGATCTTTAACACTGACACAGAGTTTCCAACAAATATTTTTTTTTAAATTTCTCAGATGAAGCATTATTAATTATTATTGATTTTTTGACTAATATTTCTTACATCTTAATTTCAGTTGCTTTTTATTGAAGTGTGAAGTGGCATAACAGTTACCAGTATGAAAAACGGAATCAGCAAACTAAGCTTGAATTTCGGCTGAGACTGCTTATGTTCACTTAGAACTAATACCCTTGGAAAAGACATGAATCCACTTCTTCCTTCATTCTGTCCCATTGCCTGATATCTTGACAATGGCATGCCATGATGATTGATGTAGAAAAGAGTAGATAAGAGAGAACTTTGGCAAACCACTCTCCCATAACTACCTTACCTCCCCAGGCAGTAGCAGCAAAAATCTGTTATCCCTACAGTCAAGTTTCACAATGGTCTAGTCAGTATGTGTATATACAGAGGAAGACACTTATTGTGATCAGTTTTGTAGTTTCCAAGGGGTTGGGAAAAAAACACTGAGACAGTTCAATGCAATGTCAAACCGCACATCAATGTTGCAGCACTGGAACAATTCCTTCAAGGGACACTTCCTCGCTTATCACCGGTAAGCTATCACCACTGTCATGAAATCCGAGCCACTACAACGTAATTCACAGTACAACTCCAACATGAATTCGGTTGGCAAGCCTAGAACAGACTGACGAATTGTCACCGCCTGGCCTTTTATAGCCAAAAGCTTGCCACATCCAGGTTGCTAACGCTCCACATATGGGTCACTGACGCTCCTTGTCTACATCTGTCGACACTCGTTCATTCGGCTTTTGCATCCAGGACCCTCTGCAAAACAGACAGCAGGCCATTTCGTCTGGCCGAGTCCGTTTCCACTTCTTTGCCACAACTTTGGGACAGGGTCTTTTAAGATAACAATAACTGGCTGATAACAGTATGCAAAGGATATAAAAAATTGAAACAATTTACATTCATTGTTATAAATTCATCGTTATGTCATTAAATCCTCTGTTATAAACAAGTTTACATTATAACAAGCTTGGTTGCTGCAGGGTCAAACTCCACTATTTCAAATAGGTAAATGTTAATTTATAAATATATTTATTTATTAGAATGAAATAAGCCTTTGCATATTTCTAACATAAATTTTCGTAGATAAGTAAGACTTGTCAGTTTAGCTCATTCGGTAAGAGAGCCGCCTACCAATCAGTTGGTCATGTTTTCAAATCACGTCAGGGGAATGTTAATTTTACATATCAATTTGGTTTAACTTGACGGAACAGACAAACAGTGAAGAGTTTACTCCCCTAAATTTGGTGAGGATTGTTCTTGTTGTTGTTATGGTAGAAAAACAAATTCAACTCCAGACTTGGACTGGAGTTTAACAAAAATGTTATATGGTTAATATAAATATTTTAATATAATTTTAAATTCATTTTAAATAAAGTGTTTGAGACCAACTGATTTTGATAACAATAATTGGCTGATCACATTATCCGTCATTATAATAAACAGTTTCCTCTGTATATTATAAATGGGAGGGAGACATAAAATATCATTGATTCCCAATGAGAGGCACCATATTTTCTGGATTTTATTTTGTCAAGATTCTTTTGCTCACTATAAAGATAGAACTCATTTTCTACCAGCAGTATTTTCTTTTTCTTTTCCATCTAATTCTTCCTAAATCATTCTAGAAATCATTAAACCTATTTGGTTAATCTGTCTTTAACAAGGCTCTGATATCCATCAAATCCAATATTTCTCTCTCATTTTCTTGCCAGCACTTTATCCAGTTGATTGTGCCATCGGTCATTACTAATTGCTTCAGTCAGTCTGGAGTTTCATAATTCGATTAATCAGTAGACTGATTAGTGAAATATTTTTATTGTTTTGATAATTATACACCATTGCAAGATTTCCATCTCAAAAGAATAATTAATTATTTTTTTTCTACTTGGCCTGATATTTTGAATATGCTTTATAAAATTATCTACCTGATTGACTTTTTGAGCTCATTGGAGATAAATATGAAAAAGCATTCATCATTTTTAAAACCCCTTACCTTTCTCAATTTTATATCTAGGTATAATCACCCTTCTGCCAAAGATAACACATAAACCTACATGTTTCCATTTTTAAACTTCCAGTTCACTTGATACATTCTGCAATTCTTTTTAGATAAGTCATTATCATTCTATGAGTTGTTCAGACTATTGATTGTATACCTGAAGAAGGCTGGAGAATGGATCAACTGAAATGTTGTGATAACAACAAAAACAACAAAAAGGATGAGATCAATAATCCAAACCACTTTAGAATGATAATGGCTCATTTCAAAATTACAGAAGGTATCTTCTATATGGATTGTATACCCGAAGACGGCTGGAGAATGGATCAGCTGAAATACTGTGGTAACAACAAAAAGAATGAAATCAATAGTCCAAACCACTTTAGAATGATAATGACTCATCTCAAAATTATATTTAACATTCATTTTAGTGTGAAAAAAAAGTATACAATTTGTATATACAAGCACACATTATAAAAATCACATTTACACAATATCTAGGACCTTAAACCTTTGCGATGGTGTAATAAACATCATAATTCTTCTTAAAATCATTTATATCTATTGATAGCATTACATATTCCGGTAATCTATTCCAAAGTCCAACCACTCTATTGCTAAAAAAAGAATTTTCTGATATTCAATCTACTTCTACCATATATGTGTGGCCTCTCAGTCTCTTCTAATAAAAAATCCATCAGGGTTTATAACTTCTAAACCATGCATAATCTTAAACATTTCTATTAAGTCTCCCCAATCCCTCCTATTTTCTAACGATGTTAACCCTAACTCTTTTAACCTATCCTCATAACCCATACTTTTTAATTCCGGTACTAACTTAGTTTCTTGTCTCTGGACTTTTTCTAAAAGATGAAATGTTGTAGTAACAGCAAAAACAACGAGTCATACCTTTTGACCCATCCAGCTAACTCATTTAAATAGTTCCTGTCAGTCATGTGACTTCACCCTAAATCAGCACTAAACTATGAGAGACACTTACATAAGAATAAAACATAACAATCAATTGTCTATTTTTGAACTCACACAAGTAAACCGACACAGCATCCATCAAGTGCCTGCTGTATAGGAATGGTTAGCAAGCTAGTCACATAGTCCATTGGAAGTGAATTCACTTCACACTAGGTGCTCTACTATTTCAGCCAACTAAACTAGGTTAAGTATATATCTATATAGGCTGATTGCAGTAGGGTGGAAGTAGGAAAAATTCCTACCAAAGCTTTTTAGGTGTCATTGGATTCAGAATACTGTCCGCTATCACATATTATAAATCTCCTTTAATCTAACGTGGAAAACTTTTGACTGGACTTTGAAGTTATTGATATTTTTATAACTTTTTCACCATTTTAAGTTATAGTCAGGTGCATTTATGGGGGAAAAAACACTTTAACCCCAGAGAAAATTGCTACAAAAGGTTTCTCAATGTTTTTTTTTGTGATATCAGGTGTGCTCAATAGCATACTAAGTCTACCACAGTCTGACAACTGGAAAGGTATAATTTTCAAGATGGCGTCTAAGAAGGCCGCCAAATCCCTAAAATGCCCATTACTCATTCATTATTCATCCCAGACAAGTTTTTTCAAATGTTTTTTGTAGTATAAAGTGTGCTCAATAGGATATACCATTAGTCTGACCACTAGAAAAATACAATTTTCAAATTAGTCGGCTGCATTTATGAAAAAACCCACCTTACAGCCAAAAGAATTGCAACAAAAGCTTTCTCAATGGTCTTTTGTAGTATTAGGTGTGCTTAATAGCATACTAAAAGTCTACCACAGTCTGATCACTGGAAAGGTATAACTTTCAAGATGGCATCTATAATGGCCGCCAAATCATTAAAAGCCCATTACTCATTTCATTATTCATTCTAGACAAGCAATTTTGATGCCTAACCCCATGTTTTGGGGATCTAGGAATCCAATTAACATAATTAAATTATAATGAAGTGATCACAACTACAAGAACAGTTGACAATTTCACATTACAAGATAAAATGAAAGAATTTCTGACAAATACAGATTCCATACCATTTGGCAATCAGTACATCAAGGATAAATTGAAAGAACAGTATGAGGACAATGTTCATTTTGTAACAATGTGGGAAAATACATTATAGATACTGAGATCCTATTCCAACACACAAGCAAAGAACAAAGATTCACAAAAACAGGCGATCATTTAAACTGTGGCGCGACTAAAAGTGATATCAAGTGATATCAAGTCCAATGTGCCATCCCTTTCAAATCACTATCTAAATGAAAAGTCACTCAAGCTTGATTCTGCCCTTTCGGTTTTTTTCTGACAATCTGTGAACATTGATGAATGGTATTTTCGTGGGTAAGGATACAAGACAAAAGGTTGAATGGAAATAGGACACACAACTATCCAGGCAGTTTTCGATGGTTATAATGAATGTCCTTCCATCAAAAACAATACGTATGAGTGATGTGGGCAAAACATCCACCTGTCAGCTTCAATGCAAAACCTAAGTTTGTGGGACTGACTTGCCGGGGGCATTTGTGTTTCGCATACATATCTTGTTTAGGAAAATTATACCTCAGTTGTCTAAACCACATTGTTACAGAACATGTTATCACAAAGATAGCACAATTCTAGATGCAATCATCATGTTTTAACAGGCAGCAAATTAAAAGTATACATCACATGCTCATAGTCAAAATTAATATTGTTGATAAGTATAGGTTCCAAGTTGGCTACCAATCAGAAATTTGAATATGGCTGCCACCAAACATTGAGCTGTTTGTAACCATCATGTTCAAATTAGCATACATCCAGAACGCCATCATCATCATCTTCCTCCAAGGTCACTATAATACCTGTGTTATTGCATGACTGTCCCCGGCACTCAACACAAGTTATCAAGCACATTAGTCCACTCTTCGGACAGGAACGTTAGTTGGGTAAACATCCACGTCCGTCATCACAGGGCAAAGAGTGTTATTTTCCATCCTCCAACCCCACTCTGTTGGTTCTAGACTATCATTAGGTAAATCAGTCCAATTTACAACCTGGAGATGAACACGCAGGCTATGGTAGTGTGTGTAATGTTTATATATGTATGTACTAATGTCTATATATGTATGTATTAATGTTTACGCTTAATAATAAATAAACACGCAAGCAAGCTCCCAGTAGCACCTATTCCATTTCCAGTCCCCAAAAACGCGGGCCGGAAGTGTGAACGGGGAAGGCTCTCTCTTCTTCACAGGCAATAGCCCAGCACACACATGTCCTTGTTCCGTCTCTCCGCTTCCTTTCTAAGCACCACTAAATACAGTTATGAACCAAATGCATTCAAACTAAACACAACTAAAAAGAAAAAGAAAAAAACGAACAACAAGCGACAAAGGCACTAATATCAGACAACATTACAGTGTGCTGAACGTTCAGCTAGCGGCAATCTTTCTGGATCAACTCTGTTCGATTTGACTATCATTGCCCTGTACTTGGCATATTGTATAGATGTCAGTGTATCCTGCTTAGTTCCACCATACTTCACCAACTTCCTCTGAAGCAGATTCTCATTCACTGATTTTTTTTCAGCCCACTTTTGTACCCCTAGAGACCTCTTCAAAGTTTTCATTAAGTGCATCTTTCCAAGACCAAAGGTGCTGAGGTTGTGCCACAACCACTCCAAGAATGGTATGGAGAGAATGTGTCTCTGGATGACAGCTGGTATAGATCTGTTGGCCTCTTTCAGCTTTGATCTCCTCATTTTCTCATTGTTCCAAAGCTGTACAGCGGAGGAAAAGTACAGAAGGATCAATCTGAACAGTTTGTTTATCCACTTTGACTCCCGGCTTCAGGTCATTCAGTATATGAATCATCTGCTCTCTCTTAATTATGGCATTTACAATGGACTTATTGTCTAAACCTTTCTTTATCTCATTTCCAACAACCTCTGTTTCATTGCAATTGATATCATCACCATCACTTGCTGCCAAACCACTGGCCAATGATCGAAGTTGCAGGAGTTTTCGATCAAATGGATCATGGACATGGAACCAATCCAAGATTTTCCTCATGCCTCGCATGTTATGGTCGCATCTTGTTGTTCCAAAGTCCACATGCTGATGGTAATTGGCTGCTTTCCTATCAGTGATGTCATGGCAGCAGAAGTATGCATACTATACACCTACTGCTGACACACACTTCCCCCCATCAACCCCCCGCCCCCACTTTTCAAATACCTCATAAAGGCTTGTTCTATTACCAAATTGGTCCAAAGTCCTGCCCGGAATCACTCACTCCTGCAAACTGTATGATAACCTTCCTCAATAAACTTCTTGTACAGCCAGGGATGTTTAGTACGAAGCTTAGCATAATGAATGTGTCCTGTTGCAGCAAGTAGGTTCAGTAATTTAGTCAAAGCATTCAAATGACCATCCCACATTCCCGTTCTCTCACAACAGATGAAGTCCTTGATTATTTTGATATATTCCAAACACTGTAGTCAGAGATTTGTAGTTCATGATGTCATGCTTAATGCATTCATGGCACACTCCATGGTTGGGCCTAGAGTGACAAGTTCCAAAAATTCAATCAAAGCAACTGGTGAAATGTTTTGGTTCAGGACATCACTAACAAGATTTTCCAATGATTTTCCTTGCTATGATCCATATATCCATGGGCTTATTGATAGTTTATGTAAGTGGCTGTGCCATTGGATGTCCTTCATTTGTCTTGGACTCAAAGTCTGGATTCATATCTGTCATTGTGTTCAATTCTGCATCTTGAGGAAGTAATGACATGAGTACTTTTGTTGTCAATGCTGACTCAATGAGAGGGAATCCATGGAAGGATCTTGCAATGGTCATGCCACTCAACATGTGAGTAACTGCACTCTGCCAATATACTTGCTCCAACGCTTCCGTGATTCCGGATCATTTCATCATCTTGAATACACTTCCACAGGCTCTTATAAGGAGATGAAATCCATCTAACCGGAGAACAACCTTAGTGATGTCCTTTGTTGTGACGACTTCCATTGCTTTTAGCCAAAGTGGCTGGTCACACAAGCCAATAGCAAATTAATGCAAGCTGCCTGATCTTCAATGTAGAGAAAGGTTGAGTATCATCACTTGGACTGAGATCTATGATAGGTAGAATCAGCACATCCAATTTGCTCATTGGTTCTCCATCTTGTGATTTGAAGATATGCTGTATGATGCCTGACCAGTTTGGTGTTTGTATCCTTGCCTTATTGAAAAGTGATGCAGACTGCCAGAAAAGATTGGAATAGAAGTTTAATTCGTAATATGAAACTGGAATACTGCAATGTCAGTATTGGTTCAAATTTGAGTCCACTCAGAGCTGCCGTTTGGGGACCAATGAATGGCTTTATTGGTATCCCGATTCCAACGACAAATTCACCAACTGGTATAATTTTCCTAACAAGATGTGTTCCGGAAACACAAATGCCCCTGGCTGGTCAGTCATCCCCACCCCACCGCCCTTGTTATTGTAGTTGTGATCACTTCACTATAATGTAAATATGTTAATTGGGTTCCTAGATTGTCTAAACATAGGCACCAAAATTACTTGTCTAGAATGAATAATAAATGAGTAATGGGCTTTTAATGATTTGGTGGCCATCTTTGTCAATTATACCTTTCCAATGGTCTGACTGTGCAAGAATTTGGATATGTTATTAAGCACAACTGATACTACAAAAACCTAATTGGAAAAACTTGTCTAGGTTGAATAATGAATGAGTAATAGGCATTTGAACAGAAAGTAAGGGTTCAGTTTAGCATTATAGTTACACTGTAAATAGACCCTCCCTCTAAAACCCTTTAGGCCAGGGCCTTTTGGCTAGGATCAAAGTGGAGTATCTGTTCTTCAAAACCGCCATGGCCGCAAAGTTCAGAGAACCACGGCCCTTGAGGGGTTCTTGTGGCATGCTCGGGTATTGTCCTGGGAGAAGTTGCACAGGATATCTTGGCCAGCTGGTCGGGAGGCGATCACCATTAGCATGCTCAGAATTCGTCCTGTGAAGCTTTTGGTATCTCCACCCTTCCCCTTATCCCAGTCCTTGTGGAATTTGTCTCAGTGACAGGGATTTGGGATTCTCCCCCACCCCCTCAAATCTCTAGTCATGGGGACATGGGATCCACCCCTTCCCTACTAAATTCGGCACTAAATGACCCACCAAGGGTTGATGTGCCGTTAAACAAAACAATCAATCATAAGACCCTTTAAAAAATTTCCTCAAAACTTTTTACTTTAAAACCATCCCCATGGTCCATTGAGTATACTTGCCAAATTTGGTTGAGCTGCACCAATGTTTAAGCAGTGGACACAGTGACAAACAGAGACAGTTGTTTTATACAATAGAGATGATATCTTTGTTTGGAATAAGTTACTACAAAATGAAGGATTGTTTTTTAGTTAACCCTTTATGGGGCAAGTGACTATATATATATATATATTATTCTGAGTCTCCACATTGTCATT
>VCCN01006687.1:3363388-3377216 GCA_006491835.1 Architeuthis dux | reverse complement strand
CGGCTCCGTAGGCTAAACCTATATTTCATATTAAGAAAGTACGACATTGTTTTAATTTAGAGATTTTATTTTGAACATTTCTGAAAAAAAGACAATTTATCATTGAGACAAATATCAACTCACAGAATCAAAATGGTAGAAATAGAATTACACAAGGGAGATAATTCTTATATTTTAATGTTGAATTACTCCCCATACCCAGTAGTTTGTACGTGTGCGTGAGTGTTCTGCTTCACTTGATATTTACCATTTTCCTACCCCCCCACACACACTGAATAGGGGAAAATTACATTGTTTTAGGGAGAGAGACAAACACCTACAATCAAACCACATCACTGTCTTATAATTAAATGAGTTCATTATTCACATCCGAATTTGCCTAAATTTAAAGAAAAATAATGTGCTTTAATATATACCAGCATCTGCATATTTTATTAGAAACCGTCAACCAAAACTGTCAACATGGGTTTCTTCAGTTTTTAAGTTGGTCTGGCTGTCTGTGCATTTATTGTGCATACAGTCGGCACCAATGGAGCCTAAGGGCCGAAAATTTTAACATTTACTCCTTACTATATCTAGAAAAAAACTTTTTTTAACAACCTCTACCCCAAAGTTTTTTTTGTTGTTGTTTTTTTTTGGGGGGGGGGTCAATTTACAATGTAAGATTATGCTAAATTGGTCCCTTAGTTTGTGTCTGGCAGTGCTCATGCTTATTTAGTGGAAATTCGGACTTATTTTTAGTGATCACTGACCAACAAAAGGCGAGAGAAGTAACTTATTCATTGATCACCAGTTTTTCCAATTTTTTAATTGATCAAACACAGCATGCTGACAATAGACGTTGGTCACGTGACGGTTTCTATTGAGTGACTAACCAGACCTGTTTGTTTTTAGCATCACAACATTCCAGCTGGTTGATTCTCTGGCTATCTCCTGTTAAAGTTTTCATCCTATCGTATTTCTTTCTAAAATATCTCTGACAATCTCTCTAAAATTTAATAATACAGAAGAAGCTGTTTATTATAATAACAGATAATGTTATCAAACGGTTATTGTTATAAAGATCAGTCGGTCTTAAACACTTTGTTTATAATGAATTAAAAATTATATTAAAATATCTATTGAGAGGAAGCCGCTTATGTGATCATTTTGACACAGGGTCGTTTAGATAACAATAATCGGCTGATGACATTAAGCAAAGGATATATAGAGGAAGCCACTTATTGTGATCACTGATATTCAGACAACTTAAAGATTATTTTTATCAAATGATAGCAATAACCTTTGATAACATTATCTATGATTATTCAAAGTTGTTTATAAGAATGAATTTAATAGCATAACAATGGATTTATAACAATGAATGTAAATTGTTCCAATTTTTATATCCTTTGCTTAATGTTATCAGCCGGTTATTGTTCCAAAGTGATCACAATAAGTGGCTTCCTCTGTAATGACAATGTTTCATCTAAGGAATTTGGACAACTTAAGGCTATTATGTCTACTACTACAAGATATGTCGTTGAGTAAATTCGATACGGAAGAATGTAGGTATATGACTAAATTTAAATTTCGCCTGCAGATGAGCATTGATCACCTTATCAGTAAGGCACTGTCCATGTCAGATAAGCTCCCAAGAATAAAGGATGCAAGTTAAAATCCCACCAGAGATTATTTTACAATCCACGCTGCTTACTTAACAGTCATAGAATATAAAACAACATTAGCATTGTGATAAAAAGGCAACAAAAATAAGATGAAAAATAAACTAGTCAAAATTAATAATAATGACAATGCTTCACTAAGAAATTTAGACAACTTAAGGTTATTGCATCTTCTACCACTAGGTATGTTGTCGAGTAAATTGGATAAGGAAGAATGAAGGTATATGACAAAATTCAAATTTTGTCTGCTGATGGGCCTGTGTAGTAATCAGTTATTAGTAAGATACTGTCCATATTAGGCAGGTTACTAATGGTACAGGATGCAAGTTCAAATTTTGATAGAAGCTTATTCTTTATTAATCACTGCTACACACAAAACTGGTTTATTGCTGGGTTTAGGTTATTCATGTGTTCTGACATTTATATGTATCTATCTATCTATCTATATGTATCCGGACTTTGCCCAATCCTAACCATTCATAGTAGAAACTTTGCACACACACTCCCCTCAATAAGTAGGGAAAGTGTTTTTTTACACCCCCCCAATAGTTTTTTAGAGGGTGATTCAATATGCAATGTAAGTTTATCCTAAATTGGTCCCTTAGTTTATGTTCAGCAGCATTCAGGCTTGTTTATTGAAAATTTGGACTTTTTAGTGCCCCGCAAAAGGCGAGAGAATTAACTTATTCATTGATCACTCATTTTTCCAACTTTTTAATTGATCACCCCCAACACAGCATAAATGGGTGGCGGTGATTCATAATTTACCTTGGAATGCTAGTTTCTGATACATCCTGCTTATTTTAGAAAGTAAGATGAAAGAAAAACTATTCAAAAATTAATAATAGTTAAGAGTATTAGTAAAGACTTTAACATTGTATTGGAAAGAAGTACTTATAGATGGAAAATTCACCGGATGAAGATCGGAGAATCAGCCAAGTTAAATGTTGGGATGTAAGAATAACTAACAAATGAGGACCTGAGTTCAAGAAATGAAAAAAAAACTAATTTAAAAAGAACCTCAACATTTAAACAGTTTTAACAAAGTTGTCTCCCTTGCACTGTGGTGGTAAATGCTTATTGATGGTCAAACAAATACAATGATTCTGGTAAGTGGACATATATAGATGTTTTTACTAAACTTACTGATATTTTAGAGAGACGGGACAACATGATGAAAACTGCAGCTGAAAATTGTTGGAGAATCAACCAGCCCAAATATTGGAATGTTAAGAACAACTAAAAACGAGAAGACTATTTCAATTAATCATTGAAAATAAATCAATCATTAAATCAGTTTAAGCGAAGTTGTCTCCCTTGTATTTAAAATTGTTTTCTTCTACATTTAGGTCGTTTAAAGAAGCAGCATATATGAATTTATCAAAGAATTGTGTGAGCAGAGCTAGTATGGAAATTAAATATCATCCTGGAACTCGTGCCCAAAAAGCTTAAAATGTAAATAACGGCTGTAGGGAGATTCCATACTTGAGATTAATGTCCTCCATACATGCCATTTCTAGTTCCAATTCAACCCATGCCCTAGTAGATTGTTGGTGCCATGCTGAGTACATCCCCTTCTTGGCATATTTCAGGGAGTTACTTGATGGTGCTTATCTACTCTCCAAATAACATGCAATAGGTTGTACTGGGTTACATGATGCTAATCCCTGGCCTGACATATATACAAACAATACAAATATTGGTGCCTGCTGACTTTTTCAGCAAATATAGTCTGTTTTTTCTTTCTTTTTTCAAACTGATGTCAGCCTGAAATTTTCACACTTGAATTCATGAATTATTCCAACTGAGATAGTGAGAATTTTATATACAGTGCTGAGAGTATTCGTTACTGCTCTGACAGCTTTCTTCATCTGCTACAAGCCATAGAGTTGGTGTTTTCAGAGAGTAAGTCTGGTAACACTCACACACAGGCCCCATCTCAACTTATGAGGTGACATGAAGGTATCAGATTGTCCTGAGAGAAGTGGACAGACAATCTATATGACATGCATGAAATATCATTGCCCAACTGGACAACACTCAAAGGTTATTAGACATGAAAAAATCTGAAAAAGGCCGAACAGTATATTGAGTGAAACTTTTATGACAAAAGCAACAAAGATGAGGATTCAAAAAGTTGTTTGGACTATTGATCTGACTTTTTCTTTCTTTTTCTTTTCTTTGTTGTTACCAGAATGTTTTGGCCAGTTCAATCTACAGCCTTCTTTGGGAATATAATTTGTAAGGAAAGTGAGAACTGGTAGCAAACAGAAAAGAAATGGTGGCATATATACTGATTCAATCAACCCATTCCTAGCAATGAATGTAACACAAGCGATTCCATTATAAAAAAAACTTGTGTGCCCCAGATTATTCCATATTTTTATACATGTGGGATACTTTCAAATTCCTTCCCTGCTAAGTAAAGAAATCCACACTGACCAGACTTATCTCTCAGGCTAATTTATGCTGCTTCCTTCAATTTTCTCACCTTCCTGCAATGCTCTCTATCTATTATTTGGACCTCATCCCAGAGGGGGTAGTGTGATTCCTTCTCTCTCTAAATATGGTCTGTTCTACCAGACTTTTTAATCACTGCTACCCACAACAGACCGGTTTAAACACTATTGATGGGTTTAGGTTATTCATGTGTTCTGACATTTATATGTATCTATGTATCTATCTATGCATCTATCTATGTATCAGGACTTCTCCCAGTCCTTACTGTTCATAGTAGAAACTTGAAGTTTTGCACACACACTCCCCTCAATGAGTATGGAAAATGTTTTTTGAAAATTACCCCCGCCCCCAAAATAGGTTTTTAGTGGGGGGTTCAATTTACAATGTAAGTTTATGCCAAATTGGTCGCTTAGTTTGTGTCCAGCAGCATTATCACAATTTGGACTTTTTAGTGATCACTGTCAACCACCACTGTTAATTTACAAGGTAAAAAGAATCATATATAGGTGGCTGTGATTCATAATTTCCCTTGGAATGCTAGTCTACTTTATCTTTGATTATGGCTTTCTTATGTTTCTCAAGTCTGACTTTCAGGGTCTGATTGGTTTCTCTCTTATATTTTTTTCCACATTTGCATGAATACTAGTCTAAATTATTTGCCATTTTAATTTATATGGTGCCAATGTATACCAAAATGGTAATGGATTTCTTCAGTGCTGCCCAAGATCAAGTCCATGTGCAAATACAAAGATTTTCAACCCTTCAATACCAATAAAATAAATGGTATATTTTAGAAATAGTCAATTATTTGCCAATAATAGGTCAGTATAGAGCTGACAGATTGACGTCTCATCATTGGATTTTGAGTTGATGAAACCTGTTATTCAGCTGAGAGGGAAAATTGATAATATAAAGTTAAGTACCCATTGCCCTCTAGCAGTCAGTCTCGAAGATAATTATATTATTGATTAGACTAAGGGATTAGATAACTGAGTTCGGTATTTCTGAGATGAGGTGTTAGTATTACTGATACTATTGTTCGGACTGAGATGAGGATCTCAGTCCGAACAATAGTATCAGTAAGGGATTAGAGTAAAATAAAACTCTTTATTCAAACATGCAAAAGTCTACAATAATTAATCTTCTGTACCCTAAGAAAATTATCAAAAAAGAGTAAAGACTGGATTCAACATTGATCTGAAAAATGTTGAATAATGTAACAGCCCAAACATTGTGTTAAAAACAACAAAGATGAAGTCAATAGTCCAAATACTGTATTGAATATATGGAATGATAAAAGTTAATTTATGTAATGCTCAAGCTCTTCAACCCATTGGGAGCAGTTGTTGTTGTTGTTGTTGATGATGATGATGATGATGATGATGATGATGATGATGATGATGATGATGATGATGATGAGCAGCAGCAGCAGCAGCAGCAGCAGCAGCAGCCGTTATAAGTCCACTGCTGGACGAAGGCCTTTCCCATCTCCTTCCATGACAACCTATCTTGTGCTAATCTCTGCCAGGTCTTACCAGCAAACTTTTCTATCTCGTCCCTCCATCTTGTGTCTGGCCGTTTCCTACTTCTTTTACTATCCCATGGGCACCAATCCAGAAATCTCTTTGCCCTTGCTCTTCTTACTCTACAATGAACTGGATAGTGATTTAAGACAATTTGTAGATGATGATGAAGGCAGTGAAGGCAATGATTGTCCTGGAGTAGTTGACGAAACATGAGAAATTTATTTGTCATCAATCTTACTGTGGCAGTGGATCGGATAATGATTCAAGACGATTCATAGCTAGTGAGGAAGGCAGTGAAAGCCATGATTATTGTGGAGAGACCGATAAGATATCTCATTTATTTGTGCTGGGTCTTCTTACTCTGGCAGTGAACTGGATAGTGCTTCAAGATAATTCATAGCTAGTGATGAAGGCAGTGAAACCAATGATTGTCCTGAAGCTGCTGCCGAGATATCTTAAGAGAAATTTCCTGGGTTTTCTGACCAACTGCCAACTTGCTATGAATTTATATAGAATTTATCAAAATGCAGTAATGACAGGTCTGGTTGGTCACTCAATAGAAACTGTCATGTGACCAATGTCTTTTGGAAGCATACTGTGTTGGGGTGGATCAATCAAAAATTGGTAAAAGGGGTGATCAACAAATAAGTTACTTCTCTTGCCTTTTGTTGGCTGAATCACCTAAACAATTCTGAATTTTCAAAAAACAAACGTGAATGCTGTCGGATACAAACTAAGAGACCGATTTAGCATAAACTTACATTGTAAATTGAAGCCCCCCCCCTAAAAAGGTCTATTTGAGGGAATTTAAAAAAAAATATATATAGATGTTTTTACTAAATTTACTGATGTTTTAGAGAGAAAGACAACATGATGATAACTGCAGCTGAAAATGACTGCAGAATCAACCAGCCCAAATATTGGAATGTTAAGAACAGCTAAAAGATTTTCTAGACATAACAGGAAGTAAATGTTTAAATTTTCAGCCCTCACGCTCCGTTGGTGTGGCCTGTATGTGTGACACATACTTACATAGCCAGCCAACTGGAAAACTGAAGAAACCTTTGCTGACCTATATTGACAGTTTTGGTTGACGGCTTCTAATATACCACAACAAAAGACAACAGTGAATCATGTGACTCCAACAAAGAAAACATAGATGGCATTGTAATGAAAGACAAATGATCACCAAGTGATACATGAAAAATATATTCATTGTGGCCTGCCTTGTGGCTAATATTTTCCTACTGATGCCAATGGTCAATGTTTGATCTCAGGTATAAACCATGATTTCAGATGCTGATTTTCAAGGAAGGCAGGCCCTCCTCACTTGGACGATTGGCATAACAGTCTCCCCCCCCCCCATTTTTCTGTATTTGGCCTTATGCCATATTAAGCTAAGTCTAGTAAATATCCTGACGTATATATATTTCAATAAACTAGTGTGTAGAACACAAAAAGGCAAGCATGATATTTATTAGAGAAATGTGGATTATTATCATACATTGATCTATTTAGACTAGTATCTTCATTAGCTCCCGGTCACTTTGCCGAAAGACGTTTGGCCGAAGAACATTGCACTGACGGACATTTAGCCAAATGGCAGTGGCAGTGCTAGGTCTAACTGCGCCCGCCTACAAATTGTTAAATTTGCGCCCCTCACAAAAGTAGAAGGTTTAAACAGTAGGTCCAATTGTGCCCCCAGAGATCTGGTGCATCCCCCCTCCATACACAGTTGCAGGGTCTGTGGGTCCCATGCTCTCCCTCTGCAAATGGACATTTTGCTGAGTGGACACATTTGTTGTTCCTTTTTTTACATATACAAAATAAACAGGCTGAGAACTTCAAGGCACAGAGGGTTTGAGCAGAGAATGGGAATGACCCACCCCACTGTTATATAGGTAGGAAACTTTATTAAAATCACTTTCAATTTAAAAAATACACTCCTTAACTTACTGTTAAGAGTTGGAAACAAGGTGTTTATAAAGCAACTCACTTAACTTCACTGTGCATATACAAAGCAAAGTGAATACAGTAAATAAAACACTCTGCTACATAAGCTACTCATTTAAATTCATCAATGAGGAGAGCTACCTACTGCTGTATAAGTCTCTGGTACGTCCCCATCTGGAGTTTGCTTCCTGCATATGGTCTCCTAACCTGAAGTACAACTCAGATGCCATAGAAAGAGTTCAGAGGAGAGCCACCAGATCATTCTGAGATTGGGAAATATATCCTACACTGAAAGATAAAACAACTTAATCTAGAAACCCTTGAATACAGAAGAAAACATGCTGATCTACTAGGGGTCTATAGAATCCGGAACAACATACATAGAGTGGATACTGATATTCATTGCTCAAAATACCCTGATAAGAAAATGCTGACTTCATCTATATGCAGTAAAACCAGAGGACACAGCCATAAACTACAAATTCAGACCTCCACTGGTGTTAAAATAAATTTCCTCTCAGCAAAAGTGGCAAACGCATGGAACAGCCTAAGTGAAAAGGCGGTCACATCTGAGAATATCAATATTTTTAAAAATAATCTTTGTTATGATATCGGACATACCAAATTTAACTAACATTTTTCTTATTAGTTTAAACCCAGCCCAACTACACTGAAGCTGGCTTAATGATGCAATTAACTGATGTAAAAAAAAAGTCTATTTCAAGTATATTCAAGTATATTAATAACGTTCAGGAAATTTCAAACTGAACCCTTTCTTCATTCCACAGGGGTAAACGGTTCTAATTCCACTGTCCATGCTAGGGGATATCTTTGTATCAGCTAATTCTTTCTAGTTAATTTTTCTTGAGATACTGCTTTTGCTTTTTCTACTGTATCATAGTATACAGATGAGCCAAAACATTATAACCAGTGACATGTGGTAAGAATGACAGCTACTGTGCAGGTCAGGGCCAGATATATACAATATCACCCATAAATAAGTACACCCCTATCACTTTTTAATAGAAAGTTAATTGTCTTCTAAACCAAACATACCAGGATTTTATTATTTCTAGTGGAATATTGCATAATCAAAACGGATATTATCAGGTATTATTTATGACCAAACTCTCCAGCATTGAAACTCTGTTGCCAAAAATATTTTTTTGTGGTGTTGTATTCATCTTTGGATGGCAACATATTCATAATTTTGGCAACAGAGTGTTAATGCTATTGAGTTTGGTCATAAATAATACCTGATAATATCCGTTTTGATTGTGTAATGTTCCACTAGAAATAATAAAAACCTGCTATATTAGGTTTAGAAGAAAATGAACTTTCTATAACATAGTTATAGGGGTGTACTTATTTATGAGCGATACTGTATAAGCAGGTAAGCCGGCCTCGCATACTTCATTTAATGATGAAGGGAGGAAGGTGCCACAACACAGTACATCAACCCTTGTTAAGTAGCTGCAGGCCAGTCAGAGTACCCCTGTTAACCAATGTCCATCACTGAAAGCGTCTTTAATAGGCACACACATGTCTGAACTAGACCTTGGATCAAAGGAAGAAAGTTTCCTGATCTGATAAGTTTCACTTTCTCCTGAATAAGGTGGACCACAGGATACATGTGCATTGTTATCCTGGGTAAGAAATGGCACCAGGATACACTGGGAAAGCAACAAGTCGGTTGAGGAAAGTGTGATTCAGGTAACAATCTACTGGAAAACACTGGGTCCTACATTCATGTAGAAGGAACTTTGTTGCATACCAGCTATACCAGGTACACCCCTTCATAGCAACAGTCTTCTACTGGTCCAAGCAAAATTGGAAAAAATTAAAACATAATTTTTTTCTCCACAATGCATTTCTATGAAGTCTCCAGAACACCATACTAAAAGTCCCAAGCAATCCTAGTTGAAAATCCAAGATGGCGGCCGTTTTTCAAGATAGCTGCCAATTTTACCTCCCTAGGTAGTTTGGGGCCAGAAACCCCAATGTTTGTACAGATGACATGATATATCGTTGGAAAGAGAATTATGTCAGCTTTCCAACTGTGTATCTTGTCAATTTGTGTCAGTTGTGCAAAAGAAGTTACAGACAAAAGTGGGAATGTAGGTATTTCACCATACACTGTTATTACTCTATTGGAAAGTGGAGGTTATCACTTTTGGGGGGTAGAATCTTGGCAACCAGTTTAAATCATATCTAAAAATCATCCAGATTAAGAAAGAAATTGTCGCCAGTTTTTCTATGAACTTGAAATTCAAAATGGACACCTATAAATGTACATTGCTTCCAATTATGTGCATGGATCTGCCCAAAAATGTAATCACTTCTTCCATAGCCTATTTCTCAACCTTCCACAAAATTTCATGCTGCTTTTTTGGCAAAAACAAGTTTTTACCTCACAAACACATATATTTGAATTATATCCAGGCCGAAGGTCTTCGGTAAGGATTTAACTCAATAGTACTACAGCAGTCAAAACCTTTTATCCCTGTTCAGTATTAGAAAAAAATCTACTCAACAAAATACAAAACAAAATATGTAGTATGTAATATGAAATATGAAAACAAAACAAAATATGATATATTTTCTATAGTTTTGAGAAGGGTCATTAATATTGAAATGGTTCTTTTGGACTGTTGAACTCCTTCTTGTTATTTGTGTTGTAAACACGATGATCCATTCTTCCAAACCTGACAGAACAAAGACACAGAAACACCAGGGCCATGCGCTATAAGGGCTACCCCTTAAGAAGGCCGAAGAACCATTTCAATAAAATATGATATATTAGAATACAAAGTTTTACCTCAGAATTCAATCATGAATTTAGTTCTTCATCAGCTATAGAAAGGGTTGCATTGTTACTGCACATCTGGTCCATGCAATGGGTGTCCATATCTGAGCAAACCATCCCTGCTTTTCTGCAACTGCAGGCATTCCAACATCCTGTTTCACAGCCACAGCTGACAAGCTTCAACAACATCTGGGGAGCAGCTGGTTGGTCGATGGCAACCATAATTAGGTTGTTTTCTTCTGGAAGTTAGTGTAAATACATTCATGTAGGAAGACAAATTGTTGTATGTAGAAACAAGATGTGCTATGTTGTACTCCCTGTGGAAATAATTATCTCTACATCACCATTCCTCTATTCACTATTCCTACACAAAAACATGGGTTAGGCACCAAAATTATTGTCTAGGATGAATAATGGTCATTTCAAGAATTTTGCAGCCATTTTAGACACCATCTTGAAATTTGTCCCTTTCAAGTGGTCAGCCTGTGGTAAACTTTTGATATGTTATAAAGCACACCTGATACTATAAAAATGTTGAAAGACCTTATCTAGAATGAAAAATAAATGAGTGATGGGCATTTTTAGTATTTGGCTGGCGGCCATCTTAGATGCCATCTTGAAAATTAAACCTTTCCAGTGGTCAGACTATGGTAGACCGTTATTATGTTATTAAGCACACTTGATACTACAAAATACCATTGAGAAAACTTGTCTAGGATGGATAATGAATGAGTAATGGACATTTTAAGGATTTGGCTGGCGACTATCTTGAACGCCATCTTGGTAATTAAACCTTTCTAGTGGTCAGCCTGTGGTAAACGTTTGATATGTTATAAAGCACGCCTGATACTATAAAAATGTTGAAAGACCTTATCTAGGATGAAAAATAAATGAGTGATCGGCATTTTAAGCATTTAGCTGGCGGCCATCTTAGACGCCATCTTGGAAATTAAACCCTTCCAGTGGTCAGACTATGGTAGACCGTTATTATGTTATTAAGCACACTTGATACTACAAAATACTGTTGAGAAAACTTGTCTAGGATGGATAATGAACGAGTAATGGACATTTTAAAAATTTGGCTGGTGACTATCTTGGATGCCATCTTGGTAATTAAACCTTTCCAGTGGTCAGACTGCGGTAGACCTTTATTTTGTTATTAAGCACACTTGATACTACAAAATACCATTCAAAAACAGTGTCTAGGATGAATAATGAACGTGTAATGAGCATCTTTTAGGATTTGGCTGGCGGCCATCTTGGACGCCATGTTGAAAATCATACTTTCCAATAGTCAGATAAATACAGCACATGGATATTTTCAATACCCACAGGAGAGTTACACCTGTGATTGTTGGTAACTCTAACCAAACTATATAATGGTATACACAATCAAGAAAGATAACTCTTATTATACTAGTTAGTATAATGGTGATGGGTGTGTTTTATAGTTTATGCCTTTGTTTAAAAAAAGAGTATAATAAGTTTCACTGATTGCTCTCTTATATAACCTGTTTCTGGGTTTCCCTTTTTACTAGTTTCTGTATGTGCTATATGATTTTCAAGAAAGGAAAAATTTCCTTGTAGATTTAATCTTGCTCTTTTTACTCTTTGCTTCTAGATTTTCTTCAACTCTGAAAACAATAATCAAACCAATACAGGAAGAGTAAAAAGAAAGAACGGTTTTTGTATTTTGACTTTCTGCCTATGTACTCTCTCCACTTGTTGGGTTATGTATCTGCTCACTTTTCCTACAGGTTTTTTCTATTAGGATTTTATAAACTTGCCATGTGATCATGCTACCATATGTTATGGTCTGACATCCTTTGGTTCTCCATGTCTTTTGATCAAGAACTGACAATTTGACACCATGACAATGTCTGCCTGTTACACCTAGCAATGTGATGTGCCTGTCTATCATTGAGCATAAGTAAAAAAAATATCCTGTGTTACTTTTGTATTCATAACCACACTTCTTTTCTTCTTGATTCTTTAGACCTTCATTCTGTGATTGTATACCCTTCATATTTTTCATTTGGAGTTGCAAGGTCATGTAGCAGTTCTCAACATAGAAAACAGAATTGGTGAACAGAGTTCAAAATCCAGTCAAGGCTATTCACATTCACTTCACTTAACAATGGCCTGAATCCACTTCTCCCTGATATCTCAAGACTGTTTACAATTACTTCATGCTAATGCCTTTAACAAAAGCCTGAATCCAATTCTCCCTGATATCGCTAGAGTGTTTACATTCACTGCACACTAATGCCTTTAACAAAGGTCCAAATCCACTTCTCCCTGATATCTTGAGGCTGTTTACATTCATTTTACACTAATGCACTTGGGAAAGACCCAAACCCACTTCTCCCTGATATCTTGAGGCTGTTTACAATCACTTCACACTAGTGTTTTTAATGAAGACTCAAATCCACTTCTCCCTGATATCCCAAGACTGTTGACATTCACTTCATACCAATGCAATTTGAGAAAGTATTTATATTTATTTCACACTAATGCCTTTAACAAAGGTCCAAATCCACTTCTCCCTGATATCTTGAGGTTGTTTACATTCACTTCACACTAATGCCCTTGGGAAAGGCATGAATTCACTTCTCCCTGATATCTCAAGGCTGTTTACACTCACTTCACACTAGTGTCTTTAATGAAGGTTCAAATCCACTTCTCCCTGATATATTGAGGCTGTTTACATTCACTTCACACTGTGCATATTATATATGGAATCAATGTAGAATGATATTGTTCATAATTTATTCTTTCATTCCTTCATCTGTACACGGTTCATATATCAATTTTAACATTTGTTTATCTAAAAAGTATCAACATGTAACATAAGTTCAATATTTGAATAGCAAAGTTGGAAGAAAAAATATAGAACTAGCATTCCAAGGGAAATTATGAATCACTGCCACCCATATATGCTGTGTTGGGGGTGATCACTAAAAAAGGTCTAAATTTTCAACAAAAAAAAGGGCACAAACTAGTGACCAATTTAGCATAAACTTATATTGCATATTGAACTCCCCTCTGAAAACCTATTTAAGGGGGGAATTTTCAAAAAACAAAACAAGTCATTTTCCCTACTCATTTAGGGGAGTGCTGGGTGAAGTCCTGATACATTAATAGATACATAGATATGATAATTATAAAGACATTTATTAATTGGGAACATATATCAGCCTGGCATCGGTAATAGCGTTTGATAACAAGGGATCTTGTTAACCACTGATCTAACAGGATCCTCATGGAAAGGCAGCGGCTCGAAACACACATTTGCTTGTCTCCTTATTTTTAACAGATCGTATTTTTAGGCACGTAATATGAAGTGATTCCCTATGTCGACAGTATGAAATCAAGTAATGGTTAATGTTATATCCGACAGAATATGATAATTATAAAGA
>VCCN01006687.1:3326898-3343897 GCA_006491835.1 Architeuthis dux | reverse complement strand
TGGAGCTGACAACGAATTGGTTTCAATATGGAGTATATATAGTCTGTGGAAACTTTTGTTTTTTTCGTAACTGTTTATTTCTCGTAACTGTTTACACATTTCTAAAAACACCCCATAGTGTATGACAAATCCCCGCTCTGGTATAGACGATGCGCTGATCCTATACCTTCGCCAAACCGACCTAGCTAGCCTAATCACTCAACTCAACGCAGCAGAATCATCCATTAACTTTACACACGAAAAAGAAGCACAAAACACGTTACCTTTCCTTGACACCCTACTACACAGGACTGAGCACAACATCAAGCTCAGTGTCTTCTGCAAAGCTACCATGTTTCAACTTTCTTCTGAAGACGTCGCACGCCGCAATGAAATGCATAAAGATTTATCCTTATGATAAAAAACATGTTTGAGATGTAACAAACTTTTCTCACTCTTTTTCCTTTTCCACATTGTCTAACCATATCCACCATACTGTCGGATTTCCTCACATCCACACTACAAACATATATATATGGAAACAAATTATGGATAATTGTATATCCAATTGATAGAATATGATAATTATAATGACACTTATTAGTGAGAGCCTATATTTGCCTGGAGTCGGTGTGAGCGACTACTAAACGAGCGGCCTAAATCGTAAATGTGAATAAAGAAACGAACTTCGTGCGGGGATCGAACCTGCGTCCACCTTGGAAGCCACCTATATGCTGTGCTGTTCTACCGACTGAACTAACGAAGATCAGATGGTAGACAGGAGCCCTTTATATATCGCGTAGCCATGATCATCGACCCGACCAAACAACAACAAGGTGGTGAGGTATTCTTCCCCTCTCATTCAGCTGTTTTCATTGTGTTAGCACTACCAGACACACCATAGGCCTAGAACTTTTCAAATTCACATGAATACTCTATTAGACATCTTCAAAAAATGTTATAAAATGTCTCTGTTGGCTGCTTATATCTGAATTAGGCAGGCTCCCAACAGCAAGTGAAAATTAGATGAATTTTCATTGGTCAACAAATAGTTGCTGCTGTTGAATAATTGTTGAGCAATCATTTGGCTGTTGAAGTTTGCACCTTTTTCCACTTGATGGTGTGAATCTGTGGGAGCCGATTTTGGTGATATTTTGGAAAATAAATAAATAGGTGTAGGGACGACAATAGCCTCAAAGAATCTTCAATAAGAAAAATTTAAAAAAATAAAAATAATTATAAAGTGGATTTCACATCATTTATAAAAAACAATAGATATAAGTACATAGCATTAATTTGCGATTTGTTTAATGCTCAAGTAACTTAACATTTAAATGATCATCTTGAGAATATCATTCTGAAACATACTTTGAAAATTTATTAAAAAATTCTTGAACACTGTATTTGTTGAGGATAAAATTGATCTAGTAGACTTTAATGTCTTGTGTACTTTGCCTGTATGTATAAAATAATACCTCTCCTATATTGATTTTTCTTTTGTGATCAAAAATTATTTATTGATGAATATCAATAATGATTACCTTTCTTTCTGTGTCCAATGAACATTGTATTGTATTTTTCTTCCGCTTTTCTTTACTTAATTGAAAAAACTCAATTAAATATGTAATTAAGAATTAATTGCATTCCAACTGAGTCTGTTATCAATATCAATGCTATTTCCTGACTTGCTTTGTGTTACCTATGCATACTGAATGTATATAATATTACATATATATAAATATTTTCATACAACTACAGCTGCAAAATTTTATTCAATTGAGATAAATGTGATAATACTTTCTCAACAACCCAGTTCACTCATATATAGATAACCTTCTGTAATTTTGAGTTGAGTCATAATCATTCCCAGAGTGGATTATTAATCTCATTCTTTTTGTTGCTTTTGTTATTACCACATTCAGCCAATCCATTGTACAGCCTTCTTCATGTGTACAAAGATACCCTATAATTTTGAGTTGAATCATTATCATTCTAAGAGTTGTTTGGATTATTGATATCATTCTTTTTGTTGCTTTTGTTGTTACCACATTTCAGCCAATCCATTGTACAGCCTTCTTCTGGTGTACAAAGATAACCTGTAATTTTGAGGTGAGTCATTATCATTCCAAGAGTTGTTTGGACTATTGATCTTATTCTTTTTGTTGCAGCAAAGTTCAATATTCCAAACAACTCTTGAAACCTACAGATGTTTATGCCATATAGATATGGCATATATCAAATAATGTTTCTTCTGTTTAGTAAGTGTTTAATAAAAACTCTAGCCAAAAATGACCTGGAATAGGGTACCAGACCTCAAAACTAAACGTCCTTAGCTCTGAGTCTTGGGCCAAACCTGCAAGTGAAACAAAGATTAAAATGTCCTTGTTGGGTTAAATATGATTGCCTCTTTGTCAGGGATGCAAGATCTTGACACTAATGTAAACTAAAATAAAATCTTATTTTGTTGAGATTCTTTAAAGATTAAGAATCCTGATTTTGTTTCTGTTTCATAAGGAATAATGCTAACAGCTAAATACAAGTTGAATTAACATGCTGATCAAACAAAAACAACTCAGTTTTGCCAGAGCAAAATTTTGCATCATGTTGCTAACTTTGTTTTTTAGGATATTATGTGCTGAATGCAAATAAATTAACTAAATAAAGTCATTTTTTTTTCATATACAAATCTTCAAGAGATTTGCACTTATGAGCTTATCTCTGAAATATTTGCTTACAGCAAGTTTGAAAGGAAATAGAGATTCATTTTTAAAGAAAATTCCTGTCACAAGCACTTACAATATGTATTACCATACTTGCTCCGAATAAAGAATATGTTGACGTGTAATTTTGCATAGGTCGATTTTGTAGAGAACATGCCAATCAAATGATACTTCTTTCAAATACATATTTTTACCTGTTAAATATTTCAAATTAGATATTTATAATTTTCAAGCAAGACTTTATATATTTTTCTGGCTGATATATTACCAAAACAAAATATCTTATGGTCTATAATTTTGGGAAGAGTCATTAACATAAGATTTGTTCAGACAACTAAACTCATTCTTTGTATTGCTGATGCTGTTACCATAACGTTTTGGCCAATCTATTCTACAGCATTCTTCAGGTGTATAATCCATAATCTTTTTTTTATAACCTGTGGTCTTCTTTGTTTAATCGGGGGATGAAATTGGAGAACCCATCTGTGTATAATTTAGAATCATCTGTATTACATGTGTGGATGTGAATGGTATTATCTGTGTGGCCAGTGTGGCTGGAATGAATTGAGAGATATGGTATTTTAGCTACCATTTTCTGTTAGAAAACAAAAAAAGAGACCCTCCTAGTTCCTAGTTCCTGGGTATCCAAGGCACTAGTAGTTTGGAGTCAGTTGGTACACCCCAATGCCTGTGGCAATACCAGTGAAATCAGCATTTTTGCACCTACCCATGCACAAATGTGTGTGAGGTCTCACATTAAAAATGCCTTGTGCCCCATACCATCTGAAAAAGGCTGTAGAATGGATTGGCCAAAACATTGTGGTATCAACATCAGCAACACAACACAAAGAATGAGTTCAATAGAGTGGCAAAGTCCTGATGTCATCAACAGGCTTCTGGCTCCACTACTGAAAGAATTCATACTTAGGGGAATCTTTTTTGTTTCTTTTTTTTCATTTTTTTGGTTATTTCAACCACAATTTCGTACTTTTTCTCAGTATAGGACATCCAGTTTATACTTATTAAGACATTTTGATAACTTTTAGTTATTTTATCAATTTTTCACCTGTTTTTCCATTGGAATTTTTTGCGCAGGCAACAAGCGCTATGGTTCAATATTTTGTACCTGACTGCAATCATCGATCAGACCATTACTGTTGCAAATATTACAAATTCCCATAAAATGAGAGACGATTCCGACACAGGAAAACACTAACAGGGAAAATATAATACATTTTTATAACTTTGAAGAAATATTTTTAGGCAAAACTTTACTGCATGTCACTGTCAGGGCCTTTCTGGGCAGCAGCAGCAGCAGCAGCAACAGCAACAACCACCACCACCAACAACAACAACCATATATGGCTGTATATTATTAAGCTAGTGCAGAGCCTATATTTAGCATATGCTATGTTATAAAGGGTCTTAAATTAAAAAATAAATAAACATAATATTCGAACATTTTTACTTGCATAGTAAATTAATTAATTTAGTACTATTTAATTATAAATTCTTTCAGTAATGCAGCGCAGTGTTGACATCAGACTTTGCCACTCTATTGTCCAAACAAATCTTGGAAAAATATCTTAAATTTGTCAAGTAATTTGTGTTTTTAATGAGGAATTTATCTAATTGCTTATCGAAATGCATACCTTAGAAATGGGTTAAGACTCTTCAAACTTTTGGGTTTTACAACCTTTAAAATAGATTACAGATTCATACAATGTTGCCTTTCAGGGTTTTTCATGTCAGTCCAGTAAGTTGATTGAGTGCAGATTAATGACGAGCAAATGTCAGGTTGTAGAATCTACAGTGGCATCGCAGGAGATGGTACTTGTCAAGATGAGAATAAGGTCAGAACACACTAATCTTCATGCCTATCTCTCACGTGCAAAGATTGGGCATCATGTGGTCAATAAAAGAAGACCAAATTCATCCAAGTGGCCGAGTTGGTCAGAGTCACAGTGATGCACTTGGCCTGTCAGTGACTAACCAAGTGGTTCTCAAATCGTGTGCCATGGCATAATAGTATGCCACATTTCTCTCCCAAGAGTGATGTGTAAATCTTTTAAAATATGCAAACATGTGTTTTGAGCCTTGAACGTGTCCATGTCTGCCTCTCTTCCATCACAGAGTTGATATCTTGTAATTTTATCATTAGATATTATGATATCTCAACCTTTTTAGTGACAGATCAAAGAAAAAAGGGGTGATGAGTACTATATCAATATGCTGATATAAAAGTTTTGTTCATTGACTACTAAAATGTTTTTGTCTAATTCATATCATTTTTGCAGTTGGTGTGCCACACAAGTCAAATATATTTCTTAGTGTGCCATAATACAATAAAGGACTAACCGCTTATTGGTCTTTGGGCCTTGAAGCAAACAAAAACACTGAATAGAAACTATCAAATGACCAATGTTTTTTGGCAGTGTTATGATATCCTACCACAAAAAGGTTATTCCAGGGTCAGACACCTGTGCGGAAATGTAAGTGACCCCGGCCACCTTAGGAAATAGGTATATTGCATAGGTGTCCAACAAACAGGATGTGAATGACACCTGCGTAAGCTTTTGAGAAACCTATAAAGCAGACCCGAACAGCGGACAGAAAACTGAGGGCACTCAAAGAAGAGACAGACATCAGTGGAGCAGGACAGACAGACAGGAGAGGACCCAAGCAGCCAGGAGGCAGACCGCCTAGGGCTGGGAAGACCTAAGACCAAGTTCCCCTGTTGGGAACGGTCTCTCGGCACCTATCATCTCTCTCCCATTCTTCATCCACTGGCCAACGAAGTGTATGCTGTGTATACTATGATATCAAAATATGTCCAGATATTTTTACAGGCAAGTCTTCGAGTTTCCTTTCTATCCAAGTCCAGGACATTCACCCATTATACAACAGCAGCATGCCGTGCTGGGGGTAATTAAACAATTGGAAAAAGTAGTGATTAATGAATAAGTTACTTCTTTCGCCTTTTATTGGGCAGTGATCACTAAAAAAGTCTGAATTTTCCCAAAAAATAAGCGGACGCAAACTAAGGGATCAATTTAGCATAAACCTGCATTGCAAATTGCCCCCCCCCCCACTAAACACCTATTTGGGGGGGAATTTAAAAAAAACAAACAAATTTCTTTTCTAAACATAATAAGGAGTAAATGTTGAAATTTTCAGTCCTCTAGCTCCATTGGTGTGGTCTGTACATGTGATACATACATACATAGCCAGCCAGACAGCTAGTTAGCCAGCCAGTCAGCCAGCTGGACCAAATCAAAAACTAAAGAAACCTATTTTGACAGTTTTGGTGACAGTGAAAAATTCAATCAGAGATTCTTATGAAATTTGAAACGGCAAGTTTTAATCTTTCACCAACTGCGATTCTAATAGCTGTCGCTTGGGGACCGTGGATCCTATTTCCCAGGCAGCACCCTCACATTGCATTAATAAAGGAAGGGTCAGGTGCATGTCCTGATGTCTGCAGGTTGACAAAAAAACACAACCAATGGTAATAAATGAGTTTGAGTCACATTTTGCATCAGGTGGAGATGCAGAATAAATATCAATTTTGTACTGAAGTAAGCAACTGCCAGAACAAAATAAACAAGAAGACAAATTGTTCCATAAGTAACTATATAAGCATCTTTGTCTGCACATCAACCAACTTGAAGTATTAGGTTGATGCAAAAGTCTCCAGAATCTTTTAACAAAATCTTTTATTCATATAAATCCATAGCATCATTATTCAGTCATCAAAGTGTTTTCCTTGGTTTTCTATGACTGTATGTTAACTTTCAGATAAATTGTGTATTCCATCGTAAAAGAACAATCCTAGTTTTGATTCAATTAATTCTTTGGAAAGTTTTTCAATGACTTGAACTTGTTGTAACCACAGACCAGACAATAAGTGTTGCATGGAGCAAAACAAGGGATAGTCTGAATTAAACAGACTTGGAGAATATGTCACGTGCGGAAAAACTTCCCATCCAAACTTCAGGAGTGTTGGTTGCATCACATTAAAATTATAAGGATGGGTGTTATGCAGCAAAATAACCAGTCATTGTCCTTGTCCAGAAAAAGGTCTTTTTTGTCCCAATGTGTCATTCAAATGAACCAATTGCTCACTGTAATGTTGTGCAGTAACAATTTTGCCAGATTCCAACAAATCATAATAAAGAATTCTATTTGAATCCCACCAAACACAGAGAAGAATTTTTTCCCCTGTAGATACTATTTAGTTTGAGATGTTGAAGGCTGGCCTGGATATAAACACAATTTTCTTTCACTTTTATTAAATTTGACTAGTTTTTTACCTTCACTGTTTCTATGGCAATGAATAACAGCACAATCAGAAATAAAGAGTAAGCCTTTTGGTGTGAATTGAGCTCACACCATCATTGCCAGAGGGAGGCTAGTTTACACCTAGCTGCTTTTACCAAATGGATTAGCAGTAGCTGATTCACACTTATAAACTCATTCCATACAACCAACCCTCTGTGCCATATTCATGTTGTTTTACATATGAGACCTAGTAGTCTTTTATAAATCAATCTTTATTATTATTGGATGAAGTATTGTAATACACCACTTTTATTAAATTTGACTAGTTTTTATCTTCAACCTAATTTTAGTTGTTTTGTATTGAATTTTTGTAATAAATCCATTTTTCATTGTCAGTTGAACAATTTAATAAATCCTCCCTATGATATCATGAGTTACAGCTAGTAAAGAAAATAATTTGCTATGCATTTCTATGATTAATAACTTGTATTACACAAGATTAGAAAATTATTTGACATACAAAACTGTTGCAGCCACACGCATATAAACTCACATATGATTTTCAGCTTGAGAAAGTAAAGGTTCAGATTTTTTTTTTTTTAAAGTGAAAAATTCAATCAGAGATTCTTATGAAATTTGAAACGGCAAGTTTTAATCTTTCAACAACTGCTACATAAACAAATGGTGTGATACGCAAGTTTCATTTTCATATAAAATCTCAAAGGAAATTTTTCTTGCAAAAAAGATTTGATGAAATTCTACAGTTCTAACAAATATTGGAAAAATTCTGAAAAAAATGTTTTTTTTTTGTATACAAGCATGTATTTGTATTTATGTACATATGTATTTGCATAAATACATATACCTATGTATGTATTTGTATAAATAGAGTGATAAATGAAAAGAGCAAGATGGATAGATAGATAGATAGATAGATAGATAGATAGATAGATAGATAGATAGATAGATAAAAAGAATGAGATAGATAGATAGACTAAAAGAATGAGATAGATAGATAGATAGATAGACCACAAGAATGATATAGATAGATAAATAGATAGATAGATCAAAAGAATTAGATAGATAGATAGATAGATAGATAGATAGATAGATAGATAGATAGACCATAAGAATGATATAGATAGATAGATAGATAGATAGATAGATCAAAAGAATTATATAGATAGATAGATAGATAGATAGATAGATAGATAGATAGATAGAAAGAATTAGATAGATAGATAGACCCCAAGAATGATATAGATAGATAGATAGATAGATCAAAAGAATTAGATAGATAGATAGATAGATAGATAGACCCCAAGAATGATATAGATAGATAGATAGATAGATAGACTAAAAGAATGAGATAGATAGATTGATAGATAGATAGATAGATCAAAAGAATTAGATAGATAGATAGATAGATAGATAGATAGATAGACTAAAAGAATGAGATAGATAGATAGATAGATAGATAGATAGACTAAAAGAATGAGATAGATAGATAGATAGATAGACTAAAAGAATGAGATAAATAGATAGATAGATAGATAGATAGATAGACCACAAGAATGATATAGATAGATAGATAGATAGATAGAGAGAGAGATAGAAAGACTAAAAGACTGAGATAGATAGATAAGACTACTGGCACTTTGTTAGTCTTATTAATGTGAAGACTGCACCAGTTTCCTTTATAATCCCACAAATCTGGATGTTCATGGTGTTATCCGGAAGTGTATTCTTGGATACCAAAGTGGTTTACAGAAAGTAGGTTAAAACCTCAGGATTTATGTACTTGATACTCAAAAATATATCAAATTTTGTTAGTAATTAGTAAGATTACCTGGCATTACATCTGTGATTGTAATTAATACTTGTTGCATGATTTGATTTTATTCAAACTTCATTTAGCATGGAATTTAATTAAATAAAGAATGAAAAATGTCATTGTGAGTACTTGTTATAGAGCGATTGTTAGAGTGCTGGCTTGCAAGTCATAGATAGTGAGTTTGTTCTTCACTTGGTGCTTCATAAATGTGGACTTGTGTCAAAGTTGCCTTGGACAAAAGTAATCAGGAAATAGAAGGAAAAGGGCCATTTCACTTGAGTCCAGAGCAGTATGAATTTTTTGCGCAGCAGAGGGGGAATTAGAGAGCATCCCCATGTATGAATTTGGAATTATGTATGTTACACAGATTGCTGAGAATGGTATCAGCTGTGTGTCTCTCATTTCTGGGAATGAGCCGAGTAAGTTGATATTGTAGGGCCACTTAAACCTAAGTGAACAAATTCTGTGCAGAAAAAGGCTCTCAGGATTTCGCGCCAATTTTCTTATACAAATCTTTCCTTCAAATAGTATTAACTGTTGGAAAACTTCAAATAGCTACACATAAATAATAATCAACCAATCAGAGCCCGACTTCCTGAACCATTGCCAGGAGCTGATTTTTTCTTTTAAAAGTAAGACAATCATGTAACTGGCAGTGGGAGATTCATTTTAGCACTTTGACTCTAGGTGCATCACACTTCAAAGAGAACAGGGAGACAGCTTCATAGAGAGTCCAGTTTTCAACCCAACAGACAAACTTACAACTCTTGTTTCATCAACAGCACCAATGCAGGAAGAGACATTCAATATCATTCTCATTACACACTTCTCTTCGCCCTGCTAGCATGTTGAGATTATTGGTTATAGACATAAGGCAAACACACATGTGAACTGCTACTCATACCTGGTGATATATATAGCACACACACAGTTGTGGACTGTTCTCTACATAGACACATACATAACTTTACTCACTCACTATTCACTTCCTATTACAATTACCACACGCATTGAACTTTTAATTCCAGCAATACACATTACCTTTTTCCTCCCTTTGAACAATATTCTATTTTGTTGTTAATTTAACTGAATAAAACTCAGTTGTAAATTGTCATTCCTGTCTTGTTGAATTTCCTCTTGAATCTACACTCTTATTTATTTATTTTTATTATTGGACATGTCAGACATCAAATTGTACCAACAATATATTAGCCACCAGTTCTTTTCTGTTCACCACTGTTTTCTTTTAAAAAGGAGACCATTTCTTTCCTCACAGATTGGACACCTGAAGAAGACTGTAGAATGGATTGACCAAAATGTTGTGATAACAACATTAGCAACACAAAGAATGAGTTCAATAATCTGAATAACTCTTGGAATAACAGCATTGAATATTAACCCTTTATGAGGCAACTGACTACATATGATCACCTGAGGACCCGTCGTCCACATGCAAATATTGTAGGCACAAAGACAACATAATCTGCACCAATGTGGTCTGCAAGCTTTGCAAAGTACACTTGTGCTCGAATAAAGACAGAAACTGTTTTGAGGCATACCATCCCCATTAAATCAGCCTGTTTTTGGCCCGCACAATAACATTTTAAAATCAGGTGTTATTTTTTTAGTCAATATCAATTTTTTGTATCTCTTCATAATATTGAATGTTATTCTTTAATTCTATGTTTTATTTAACATTCTACTTTAATTTTCATCAGAGGGGGTTTTGCCCACATAAACAAAAAGATTTCAGAAAACTTGCAACTGAAAATATCTTGTAATTAGGTCTAGTTTAAAATACAAAAAGGTTGTTTGGATATCTAAAATAGTTTTAGAGGTGCCCTATAAAGGGTTAACAGGGGTTCATCTCTAAATCTCAAATTGGCAGTTGGTGTTGTACAAGAATTTCAATTATATATTGCATTTCTTTCTTTTTTTTTAATTGTGAAAATTTAAGCTCTTCCTGTAATACCAGATGTTGACCTCTGGTCCAGGATAAATAAATCTTTGGGTTGAAACCTTTCTACAGCATAGTAAGACAACCATGTAATTATGTACAGGAGACAAAAACAACTGCACACAGCATAACAGGATGTTGCAAAATAATTCAGCTTCCATGTTTGTGGTGCCATTTTATTCAGTGATAAAGAAATCTAAATTACTTCCTTTATAGTACTGGGATACAAATATAAAATTTCAACTGTGCAATTATCTGAGTCACTTGGCTTGTTCAAAATCAATTTTTTTTATTTATTCACAGGCACATCACAAGCTTTTGAAATATAGTGCAACTGTCCAGTCAAGACAGAGTACAATTTAATCAATTCTACACAACCAAGTGCTAAAAATAAGATTCCACTGTAATTTGTACAATAAATCTTTATTTAGGGAATATAATATTCTTTCACAAAGTTTGATTAGCTCATTTGACTTCATTCATTGAAAGGTGTAGGGATATTTCAAGAAAATCTGCTCTCTAATTAGTACAAAGAATTTTTCAATTTTTTACCCAAAATTGGTTGAGCAAGTTTCAGTACTCAATCTGAAGAAGAAAAGTAAGATCTGTAATCAGGAATGAATGCAAGTATTACTCAGTGGCAGATCCAGGAGATCTTCCACAGTCTTCTGGAAGACACTCAGAATTTTTCCAAAAAATTTTATTTATACTGTTTTCTAAGTGTCTTCTGAGGTTTTAAATCTTTTTGTCTCAACACATGACAACCTTCAAGAACTTCAAAATCTTTCTGAAAATTGTTATTTATACTGTTTTCTGAGTGTCTTCCATTTTCATCTCAACGCATAACAACCTTCAAGAACCACAGAATTTTTCCGAAAATCTTTATTTAACTTAATTTCAGTAGCTGATATGCCCTGAAATGCAATTTTCAAATTTGGGACAACTGTCAGCTCAACAATATTACATACAAAACTTTGAAACATGTTTTAAATAAGCTTCTAGAGAACACTTAATTTCAGTAGCTGATATGACCTGAAATGCAATTTTAGCCAATCTTGGATATATATTTTTAAAAATCTTCTGGGGCATCATGCACTTGGACTCCTCGCCCCCAAATTTGGGAAGATGGTCCGCTCAACAGATCCACCCCTGGATCCACCCCCTGGATCCACCCCTGTATTACTGAGAGACAAAATAGGGCTATTAAGGTGAGCTTAAACTATTAAAGAGTATTTAAAAAAGATTTAAATAAGAAAGTATTTTCATTATTCAATAAATCATGTGGCTAGTATCCCCGCCTTTGTTGTTTTAATGAATTATTATGTTTCAGTCATGTAGGCTCTCTCCAGCCTTCTTCAATTGTGTTTAGCAATCTTCAGTTCTTTTTTCCCCCCAGGGCCAGTCAAATTCTTGTTGCTTTGGTCAGGGAGGAGGTGGACATTATAAAAACAAATAAAAAAAATATTGAATATTGTTTTATTGGAATATATTTCTTTGCTCTACTGCAGTGTAGGTAGCTTAAAAATAACAATAAATCCACTTCACCATTATTGGCCTGGATAAACCAGAATAGACTTCATTATTTAATTTTATGTACTTGCTGACTGAAGTATATTAGAAACTGTCAACCAAAACTGTCACCAAAACTGTCACCAAAACTGTCAACATAAGTTTCTACAGTTTTCAAATTGGTCTGGCTGGCTGGCTGGCTATGTATGTATATATCACGCATACAAGTTGTACCACTGGAGCTAAAGTGCTGAAAATTTAAACATTTACTCCTTATTATATCTAGTAAAAACGTTTTTTTGTTTTTTGATAATCCCCCCCCCACCATAATAGGTTTTTAGTGAGGGGTTTGATTTGCAAAATAAGTTTATGCTAAATTGGTCTCTTAGTTTGTGTCAAGCAGCATTCATGCGTGTTCTTTTTGTAAATTCAGACTTTTTTTCGTGATCACTGCCCAACAAAAAACGAGAGAAGTAACTTATTCATTGATCACCCATTTTTCCAATTTTTTTACTTGATCACTCCCAACACGGCATGCTCTCAAAAGATATTGGTCACATGACCGTTTCTATTGAGTGACTAACCAGACTTTTTTATATACTTATTGGTATATTTATTTAGAGTGAACCCATCACTAATTCTACAAAATACATAATCAGTAAAAACAAATAAAAAGACAGTAACTACATTTGTTGATTGGTACTTGTGAGAATTACTATTCATTGTAAGTATGCCTGACTTACATTCTTTTTCCTGAAAGATAAGTAGTCTGATTTTATTGACTTATCTTTGGATTCTTTATTTTCTACTACTTTCCTGATACTCGAGTGTATTTATAAAACAAACAAGATGGCTACTGCAGGGTCAAGCTCCACTCCCATTTCTATTCTGACTGAAGCTGATTACTGCAACTTTTGTATTGTATACTGTAATTATTTGTGTATAATTGTATATATTGGGTGCATATTATACATGAGAACTAAATGTTACCCCTTCTTTTTCCTGGCCAAGTGCATGGCCATATTCGGGATGGCATGACTGAAAGTAAGTTATATTTTATGGTCCAAGCTAAATAATGTGTAACAAAGAATTTAAATCACTAACCAAACATTAAAGTTGTTTAAAATGTTTTATCCACATCAATATTAAGAACATTTTAGTCTTCTTCGCTGCTGTTCGTATCAAAGATAGACGTCATGACCGCTTCATCTATGTTGTCAGCATAGTAGATGTCTTGGTCATCTTCGATATTGTTGTTGTCCACAGAGTCATCTTGTCTTTGTTCCTCAAAAAGGATGTCATCTTCACTGCCACTTTGTGATGCAGCATTTTTTAAAGGATTTTGCCATAATGGTTCCAGGGATGCTCTGCCAGGCTTCCAGTATCCATGCACATACAAGCTATGGTCGGTGAATGCAGCCTGTCGAAACAATGGACATGTGCCTCTCTGCCAGCCACTGGTTCCATTTGGTGCAAACACAACTTGAATGCCTTGCTAATGCTGACGTCCAACGCTTGTAGAATGATGGCAAGATCAGTTTTTATCAATTTCAGTTGCTGTTTCACATCACGCTGTCGATGGCATCTGAACACATCGAGCACAAAATAAGGATGTCTGTTCCAGCAGGCCACCCAAACATCTCCCCCATACTGTTTTGATCCAGTCACTCATCATCTTAGTATCACACCACTCCTTCTCATGGACACGAACCTCTATTCCTTTTGGAAATGTCTCCTTGGTTCAAGGTCTTTCTCTTGAGGACAATGTATGGTGGCAGCTTTTTTCCATCACCTGTGACGGCTAACATCGGTGTGAATTAGTTTTTCTCATTATCAGTGGTCTTGATATTGACTGTCTTCTGGCCATTGAAATCAACTTTCTGTGCATAGTGGAGGTCAAAGCTCAGCAGAATCTGATCTGCATTTCCAATCTGTGACAGGTTGTACACCATGGCTTTCCATCATCTGATAATGAAACACTGAAACTCCTGTAACTAATCTTTGAAATATGTGGGCAATTATTGTGCTATGTGAGTCCAACAACGAACTGACAATTCATGTCTCTCCATGAAGCACTCACTCCACCCAACAGTAGCCATGAAGTTGTTAGGCATTGTTCCCATCTTCTTACAAATTTCTAGTGCCTTGGGACATATGTCAGTAGTGCTGATTCCAATGCTGGCTATTCTGGTTTCTTCACCCACTCAATCAGATCTTTTTCCAACTTTGGAACTTTGCAGATTTCCCTCTGTCTACCTTCAGCTTGGATTGAAATTTGGACTTGTTTTTGGGCCAGAGTCTGATATTGTACACAGAACAGCCAAAGTGATGACCAGCTACACGGTTCCCATTTTCCTCTGCATATCAGACTGTCTTCAATTTTTCTGCACTTGTGTAAGATGTTTGCTAAGACACTATAGTCCGGAGAGTGGACAGAGTCACACTTACGTAGGGAGTTTAGTTTATGACAAATGACGCCTGAGTTTAACAAGGGAGGCTATTGGGGGGTGACTGCTGGTGACTGACAAAGGGTCGAATTATTTTTTGGCTTTTTATATGCAACATGCGGATGTAGTAGTAATAACCACTTCGGGTTTACGTGGCTTCACAGAAATATCCACTGGAATGTATGCTAGTTTATAATTTTGTTCCTCTTAATGTGAGCTTATTTTCACAGCTAACTTGTTGTAATTTTGCGCTTGTGTAAGATGTTTGCTAAGACACTATAGTCCGGAGAGTGGACAGAGTCACACTTACGTAGGGTGTTTAGTTTATGACAAATGACGCCTGAGTTTAACAAGGGAGGCTATTGTGGGTGACTGCTGGTGACTGACAAAGGGTCGAATTATTTTTCAGCTTTTTATATGCAACACGCGGATATAGTAGTAATAACCACTTCGGGTTTACGTGGCTTCACAGAAATATCCACTGAAATGTATGCTAGTTTATAATTTTGTTCCTCTTAATGTGAGCTTATTTTCACAGCTAACTTGTTGTAATTTTGCGTGAACATGTCTGTGCATTTGTTTTAAATACTGTGCAAATTTTTTGCCTCAAAACATAATGTAAATTATATAAAATCTGATTTTTAGTCAATATGAACTGGGTAAAAAGTTGAACAAATGTTAAATTTAGTTGCTAAAAATTCTGAAAAGTCAGTGCGTGTTATGTTTTTCCAGGATTTCATAGCCCATAATTAGGTGTGTGTATTATACACGTGTACATATTATGTACCTTATGTACCTTATATCGGTCAGTAGATACCATGCAGTAATTAGATGGACGTAGGTTTCTACCAATTGTTTCACAGCTTCTCATCTATTATGATGAGCATGGCTTACATAGTTTAGTAGGAGAAAGTGTAACAATATTTGTCTCTGCTTACCATTCCCTCTCTAAGCTAGACTTGAAAGCGTTCTCATTCTCTGCAGTGACCATGGCTTCATTAAGACAGTTCCAGTCCGCTGTCACTCTGCAGTGGAAAACTTTTGAAAAAGTTTGTATCTGTGGCCTCTGGTGTGTGTGTTTGATGAAAGGTTCAGCATGTGCTTGTTTGGGCAGATAGGGTGACGACAGTGAGTGTTGGTTGGTCAGGTGCAGTAGGTTTCTATCACATTAGCTCTTCTGCTTCTGTAAGCGTGAGTTGGTCTACCGAGCTGTTGCAGTCTGCTAGTGTATGGGAGGTCCTTCAGTTCAGTCACTAGTTTAGTGGCTCTCCTCTGCACTTTTTTGATTGCGTCCAAGTCACGCTTCAACTGAGGAGACCATCGATTGTGTATGCTGAGAAAATTTTAGTTTGTTGTCTACATGCACTCTTTCTCCACGGTCTTTCTCCACTTCTGTCTCCTCAAGTTTGTGGTACTTGCCATGAGTTGGTTTCATATGGTATTTTTACTTGGGATTATTTTTCCCAATATGCATGACCTTGCATTTAACTGGGTGGAATTTCATCTGCATTAAATTGGTCCAGGTTTACACTAATGAACACCAAGAACAAGTGATCGGTAGGCAGCTCTCTTACTGACTGAGCCAAACTGGCATGTCATATATATCCACGAAAATTTATGTTATAATTTTTCATTATTACACAAATAATTATGGTATATAATAAATCAAAAATTATAACATGAATTTTTGTAGATATGTATGACATGTCAGTTTGGCTCAGTCGGTAAGAGAGCCACATACTGATCACTTGGTTGTTATTTCAAATCAAGGTAGGGAAATGTTAATTTTATATATCAGTTTAATTTAACAGGATGGGACAGACAAACAGTGAAGAGTTTACTCCCATAAATTAGGTGAGGATTGTTCTTGGTGTTTTTGTTCTTGGTGTTTACTCCCAATATACTGTAATAAAAGTTATGTGACAGATAGAAGATTTAATCTTACCATAGATTTAGAAACCTCAGCATACGATTTCTTTTCCACATTAAGTCAATGACTTCCATTTTTTCACTTAAAGGCAACACTGGCTTCTCTTTGTCATATCTGAATTGTCAACATTACTACTCTTGCGCTTTGGGGCCATTATCAATCAAAACTTATAAATTGTTTATTTCTGGGGTTGACGGCAGGTAACTGAAACTGCTGAAAGCAAAACTGCAGATAAGGATGACCAATATATATATATATATTTTTTCTTTTATTTCTTATTTCTTACTCTTTAATTTTTAGTATTTCTTACTTTCTGATTTTTATTTTGGTTATAATATAAAA
>VCCN01006687.1:3296630-3317450 GCA_006491835.1 Architeuthis dux | reverse complement strand
ATATCATTTATCTGTTAATAAATAAAAATTAAAAAAACAAGCTATAGATAAAAAAAAATAAAAGATCTCTCAGAGAATAGATAAAGATTTGCAAATTGTTAATCTAATTTCGTTAGCTTGATGCTAAATAAAGATATATGCCTGCCTGATATCTGTGCCAAATATGGCCGTCGATAAACCAGAGCCCATTTACATAAAGTAGTGAAGTTGATTTCCTCCTCATTGTTTGTAAAACTCCTCCACAATTTATTGATTCTTGCTCAGTATAGCTGGTACTTATAATAAGAATTTTCAATCCCCTTGACCATTATTCGAGGCAACAAAGCTTCCTAGCTTTATGCAGGGGTTCTGTTATCCTTACAGTCACAAACTACAATGAATAAAAGATGAGGAGAGAAACCCAGCATCAAAATGGTTAAAGAAAAACAAGCAAGAAACAATTTCTAAGAGAGAAAAAAAGCAAATAGCCATATAGATGAATTGAAAATTATTTTCAAAGACAAACCAATTTGAATAATACAAATTGACTGGGAATTCACAAAGTGACCTCTTAAATTATGCAAGCCGTGCAGAAAGTTATCTCATTAAAATAACTTGCATATTGACATAGTAGCAGTCTACAAAGCCAAGCCATATCATAAATTCTCTCTCAAATTGGCAAATACTCTATTAAGCCAATATATCTATATTCACCAAATGTCTGTCTGTCATCGCATAACTCAAGGATGGCTAGAGCTAAGGCCACCAAATGTTCTGTAGTTACTGGTGGGACTCCAGTGAATGTTCTTAGCATATTAGTTTTTGAAAATTCTGAACTTTTTATTTTTTCAGCAAGGGTTTCGATTTACAATGTACGTATAATGCTAAACTGGACCCTTACTTTGTGTCCGTCAGGTTAGCTAAACCAAATCTTTATCTTTTTGTATAGCCGTATGAAGTAGACATCTTAGGGCAGGTTTTCAGCCAGTAAAAATTGTTAGACTCTGAAGATCCACTTGTCCGCCGTCAACTTGGATATAACACAATATAAACTTCTTGGGGTCTTCAATTAACTTTTATTTACACTCGTCTGTTCACGTCTACATGCTAGGACGTGAACTGCTAACTGATTTGAACAGAGTAAAATATCAGAGAAAAGAGACTCCTGAAACAGGAGAGTTCCACTACTAATCATTAACAAAGAAAGCTAACAGAATTATCTTTCTTTGTATATGATATATTAACATATTGACAAAAATAAATCACCAAAATAAATTTCTGAACAGCCCAGAACACTAGCCATACAGATATTTGTTGGACTGAGCCAACTTTAATTCATCACCACATTCATGGAACAAGTCCGCTCGGATACTGGTTCGCACTTCTGCCTCACATACAGAACATCCCAGTTCAATTCCCGGTATGAGTGAAGAGTGTAAAAAACTCTACATTAGGACAAATTTCCCTGTGCACTCAGCAGCTAATTGAGTACACTCTAAGCTGTGTGATTAGTGTGGAGGTATCCCTTCGGTGGACTTGCATCCTGCCAATGTGATGGTCATAAAAACTTGTAAGAATAAAGACCTGGTCTCGACTAGACTTGAAACTTGCAAGGATCACTAAACTGACGCATGCAACAGAAACTGGGACTTCGTCACTGGCCATTTTGTACTTTAATGGGAGTTGTCTCTTAAGAGATGGAAGCTTTACCTTACATTCATGGAGCACTTAGTGAGGAACAAATTTGCAATAATTGTCTTGTAAGACAATCATATCACAGTCATATATGTCCTTCTTATTTATTGAAGTAATAAACAAACATAAAAAGGAGTTAATTTATAACAATTTGGGTTGATCATATTTTTTTTGATTAATTGTTAAGGTCATAAAGGTCTTCAAATCAGGGTTTGGAATTACTATTTTGCATTTTTCTTATGGTGACATTTGATCTAAATTTGAATCAGTGCCAAATTTGTAGGTGTGGGGAGAATTTCTTCCTGATAAGTAAATAAAATTTGTTTTAACAAAAAACAAAAGGAGTGGATACTACATTTTCATTTTAGTCAGAGAAAGAAAAACATAGAAAAAATAGTTTTTTTCACATCTTGGCATGTATAAGTCATTACATTAGGTAACTGAAAAAGTTTGTTCTGTTTATTTAGTTAAAATTCTAGGATTCGCTGACATAAAAATTCGGCAATGAGAAAAACATAACAATATAACAGTTCAAAAAATATAATAAAATACTTAATCAAATTTTAGACATGGTCTTGGACGTTTATCTGAAAATGATAGTGGAAGAGAGCCAAATCAGATATCTTGTAATTTCGAATTTCATCAAAATATTTTTGGAATAATGGTTCTTAAGTTGAGCATATTGTGCTTGAATAGCTGGGTTCCTATCCAATGACTGAGCACATTCTATCTTTTTTCTAGTTTGGAAATTACATTATTTTTATTTTTATTAATATAATAAAGGTTTTACAGTTTGCTGTGGCTTTCTGATATTCATCTAAAACAGTAGATTCGGTCACAGATATGATAGTCAGACTTGTCACTATTGTCAAAACATGGTCAGGCTTCAACATAGGCGACCGAGGTTTCGCCAGCATAACAACTGCCGACATACAATATAATGATATAACAAAAAGTATTTACGTGTTGTCTAAGAGAAATTGTTCAGAATGAACACAAATAAACGATAGGGAGGAATGACTTCCTTAAAGTCCTGGTGTGCATTGCCTTGACATTTTCACTTAGGGGTAGCTGTTCTAATCTTGAATTATATTTAATTTTTTATTTTCAACATTAACTTTACTGAACAACATAACTACCTTTTTGTTCCACCATCTTTTGCCATCATAATTTCATCCTCCGGGAAGTTTTTATCTTTCTCAGCAAAGAGAATCAGGCAATCTTTCAGGCAATGGAAATTGTTTTTATTAAGAGAATTCTAAAAAGACCAGAATAAATGGTAATCCAAAATGTCAATATCTGGTGAATATGGTGGGTGAGTAAAAAGATCCCAGTCAAGCTGTAACAATTTATGCCTGGTCACCAAAGAAACATGGAATCTAGTGTTGTTCTGGGAATATTATACCCTTTCTCTTAACTAATTCTGGATTCTTTTCATTGGTTGCTGCCTTCAATTGGTCTAATTGAGTGCAGTATTTGTTCAAATAAATTGTTTGGTTCTCTGGAAGGAGCTCATAGTGGAGGACTCTCTTCCATACCCACTAGATATATACCATCACTTTCTTTGGATGAAACCAGCCGTTGGTGTATTTGGTGATGGTTCATTTTGCCTACCCCATGATCTCTTGCATTCCACATTGTTGTAAAGTATCCACATTTCATCACCCATCAGAATTTGCTTAAAAACAGAACAGTTAAATATGCTCCAGTAGGTTTTTGGCTTAACTTATGTGGAAGTCACACATCAAAGTGACTAACATAACCAAGCTGGTGCAAATAATTTTCAATGCTTGATTTGGATATTTTGAGCATTATATATTGTTGATTATTCTCAAGTAATGTCTTGATTTGATCATGGACCATGGAGCATTGTTCAGTGAGAAATTTCCACTTTGACACATTCAATCATTCATGGTTTCATCTCCATAAACTCCAGATTGTTTTGTGTTAGAGTCACATTTTTACCTTTCTTAAAATGAAAAAGCATGAAATGCCAAAATGTTGCTTATTTTCTTCCATCTGCAAACAGAGAAGAAATCAATAAACAAAAATATGCCAATTTTGACAATTTGAAAAAAATGCACGCTGATATGACAGCTATCTCAATATAATCAAAATCAATTTTTTGAATGAAGTAAATTAAAACTAAATTCTCCTAATTCCATCTAACGACAGAGAAGAAACATTTTGGCCAACCTAACTTGAGAAAGCTTAGAGAATCATTTAACATAGAAGTAAATCAGATCAAGTGCTTGTTTTCTGTTGCACAAATACTTAATTTGGGATTAAACTTTAGATAAACACACAAATTTCATATTCCACTGAAATGGGAGGGTCAGGGTTTTTTTCCACGGATGAATAAAATTTTCATGGAACCCCTAACAACCTCACATGGAATCCTAACATTCCACAGAATCCCAGGTGATAAAAGCTGTTCTAGAGTTTGCCTCAGTCTTCCTTCAATCTTCTTGTCTTAGCTAGCCTGTGTTCATTTTCTTGTAACAAAGATTACAATAACCAAATATATTGGATTCAAGTTGCAATTTAAGAGGAATATGTGCTCATTTAGATGTTTGGGCACAAGAGGACTGCCTGGTATTGTCTTTATTGCACATATTTCAGACTAGCATCTTCATCAATGTTGTTTTTAGCATAACTTTTTGGCCAATACCTTCTTTGGCTTTCCTTAATTGTATGTTGCATCCAGCAATCTCTACTACCATATCACCTTATACCATACATGTACTGAGCATTTACTATTTCAAGATATTAAAATAAATATATTGTTACCACTCACCACCTTCAGCTGTTATGGTTGAGCAATGTATCATAGATTCCTTGTCACCAATATCTTGTATTGTAGAATGCTCAAATTGGGTCTTGTGTTCTCTAGAGCTTGGTTCTCTATTAAACAATTTAATTTGGGCAAATACTTTAAAAATTAAAACTAACAAAATAATTCAGATAAGTGTACTATTATTATTACTTTATTAATATTAAATTATTACTGAAACTTGCCTCTTAAAATACTCTACCCTCATGAATACTTTAAATAAAATTTAAAAGATTACTGCAATTTAATGACTTACCAAGTACAAATAATTTCACTAGATGATTTTAAAAACTAACACAAAAATACTTACTTTCAATAAATTGATGACTTCCTTAAAAGTTAGTTTAGTAATTATCAAATGGTTTGCGCAGTTTATTAATTTTGACAATAAATATTAACAAAATTACAAATATTTAAAATTTGTACACATAGTGTTTTCAGCATTTACATTCACATAACATTAATTGGTAAACGAAACGAATGGTTCCTTGCCCATATATTTGGTCCCTACCAAGGCTAACCATAAATAAGGCCTCCCAGCCATGTGACATATTCTATCAACTGGAAGCGGGTCAAAGTAATCACTTACAGACAAGTGGCCAGGCAGTTAGCAAGTTTGCTCACAGTTTATCTTTTTTAAAAAGCAAATTTAACCCAGAAAATTTTAGTTTATTCAATATTTCTGGGTTTTATAGTTTTTTTACACTTCTCTTGGATGGTCTCAAGTAAGTATTTTATTAATTATTTAAAACATCCACTTTTTGAATAATTTGAATAATTTGAAATCTTTTTGTGCTTGATATCATCAATTGGTGCAGATCCTTTTTTTCTTTTAATACCAATATGCAGGTTATGATATTTTGATACAATATTAATACTAATTAGCTAATTATTTGAAGATTGGTAACAAGTCCTTTGCTAAACAGTTTCTCACTAATTGTCGAAAAATGTGTACCTGCCTCCAGTCAGAGACTCCAGTCAGAGACTCCAGTCACTTGGCTGGTAGGCCAGTTATATGGTTAGCCTTGGTCTCTATACAAATAAATTGAAGTATACCATTTTATAAACCTTTTAAGTCAGTCTTTTCATTAAAGGTCAACTAGTCCGACTTCCTTGTCCACAAAACCAAATTTATCTTCTATTCCTCCAAAGAAATCTCCTCTGAATTTCTACAGCTTGTCAGCTGTCCATCATTCTGTTATTCCTCGATTTGACAAGAAAGAATCTCACAAACAGTCTTTGTTTTTTTCCCCTTCTTTTAGCACTCAAATCTTTCATAGCTCAAAGAAAGATCCCAATAATGCTTCTGTACTGATCCAAATAAATGATGAGATCTGTAAAACTTTTATATTTTGTGATAAGATTTTACAAGTATATAAAAACATTGTGCCAACAATAACAATGAACATTGAAGCACTTCTCTAACATCCAGATGTAATTCTTGTCTGAATTTAGTTAGATGGGATGTATTAATCATTATGTATGATATGGTCAGACTATTTTGCCATATCTATGTGTTCATTTGATCACAACGTTTCGGCCATGTACCCTCCAGTCGTCATCGGAAAAAAAACAGATCTTCCAATAAAAGTGAAGCAACTCAAATTGACACCGAACTAACAACCTCGACATACAGGATATACAAAAATGGATGTGACGTGTTCAGTCCAATCGAGCATGCGCTCTAAACAGTGATTCCACATTCTAGAACCAGGAACACCCAATGAAGGCTGAAGCATACACGGCCGAAATGTTGTGAACAAATGAACACATAGATGAGGAAAATAGTCCGACAATATCATACATAATAATCCAGATGTAAGTTCCAAAAAGCAACCCTGTGGGGATTATCTACAGCAAATTTGAAAATTTATCAATGTTTTTGGACCACCATAACTCAATAGAAACTATCACAAGACAGTATGCTGTGTTGGGGTTGATCAATTATAAAATTGGAAAAAGGGGTGATCAATGAATAAATTACTTCTCTCGGCTTTTGTGGGGTAGTGATCACTAAAAAGGTCTGAATTTTCAAAAAACAATTGTGAATGCTGCCAGGCACAAACTAAGGGACCAATTTAGCATAAACTTACATTTGAACGCACCCACTAAAACCTATTTAGGCGGGTGAATTTTCAAAAAACAGTGTTTCTTCTAGACATAACAAGGAGTAAATGGTTAAATTTTGATCCCTCTAGCTCCATTGGTGCAGCCTGTACATGCGATACATGCATAGCCAGCCAACCAGACCAACTTAAAAACTGAAGAAACCTATGTTGACAGTTTTGGTTGACGGTTTCTACCATATCTTGTTTGGGTTACTTTGAGCAATCACACTGTGGTATATTGAACTGTTAATCACCTCTACACACAATACTGGTTTATTGCTGGGTTTAGTTAATCACCACTACCCACAACACTGGTTTATTGCTGGGTTTAGGTTATTCATGTGTTTTGACATTTATATGTATCTGTGTATCTATCTATGTATCTGGACTTTGCCTAGCCCAAACTGTTCATAGTAGAAACTTCAAATTTTGCACACACAGTGCCCTCAGTGAGTAGGGAAAACGTTTTTTATTGTTTTTTAAAAATTCCCCTTCTAAATAGGTTTTTAGAGGGGGGTTCAATATGCAATGTAAATTTATGCTAAATTGGTTACTATTTTTTGCCCGCTTGTTTTTTGAAAATGTAGACCCTTTTTAGTGATCACAGCCCAACAAAAGGCCAGAGAAGTAACTTATTCATTGAGCACCCCTTTTTTCCAATTTTTTAAATGATCACCTGCAAAACAGCTTTTATGAGTCATGATGATTCATAATTTCCCTTGGAATGCTAGTTGAGTTTGTCACTAATTCTTGATAACCAACTTAGTCTCAAATGTTATGGTTGTGTAGTGACTAATTTGCAAATCTTTTACTTCTGTATATGACACATAGGACTACATGTTACTCTAGCTCCATTGGTGTGGCCTGTACACGCAATACATACATAGATAGCCAGCCAGCCAGAAAAACTTAAAAACTGAAGAAATCTATGTTAACAGTTTTGGTGACAGTTTTGGTGAGAGTTGTAAAATGAATAAACAGTGCAATAACAGCACAATGTTGTTTTAAGAAGCTGACATGTTGATTTATATTGCTTTTTATTGTTACTTCCCACCCTGTTATCTTCAAAATCTTTCATCTTTCTCTTTCTAACTGAGTTCGGTATTTCTGAGATGAGGTGTTAGTATTACTGATACTATTGTTCGGACTGAGATCCTCATCTTGGTTGTCATTTCCACAACATTTCGGCCGATGTACCCTCCGGCCTTCTTCAGGTGTCAAGTTTTGTCGGTCACTTACCGGAACTATTGAACTGAACCCTTTATTTGATCCACGGGGGTATACTGTCCTCATTCCACTATCCATGTCCTAGAAATTATTTCGTGGTTATTTTTCAGTTGTGGTGCTCCTGCCTGGGACTGACAAAACTTGACACCTGAAGAAGGCCGGAGGGTACATCGGCCGAAACGTTGTGGAAATGACAACCAAGATGAGGATCTCAGTCCGAACAATAGTATCAGTTTCTCTTTCTACTTTGATATACTATGCCTAATCAGTTTTCATCTACCCAAGCCAAACTGAAAATCTAAGCCTTCTTATGTTAAAATCTTTCACAATACATGCATGTAGTTTTAGCTGACTAATTCTCACGTTTACCAACATTTCTTTAGTTCCTTACTTGAATATACTTGAAATATACTTAAAATAGCCTTTTTTGACAGCAGTTAATTGCATCCTTAAGCCAGCTTCAGTGTAGTTGGGCTGGGTTTAAACTAATAAAAATACTAGTTAAATTTGGTATGTCCAATATCAGAATAAAAATTATTAAAAAAATATTGATATTCTCGGATGTGACCGTCTTTTCACTTAGGCTGTTCCATGCGCTTGTCACTCTTGCTGAGAGGAAATCCTTTCTAACACCAGTGGAGGTCTGAATTTGTAGTTTATGTGTCCTCTGGTTTTACTGCAGATAGATGAAATCAGCATTATTTCACCTTATTTTCTATGTAGAAAACACAGTGTGAGAAGTCCATTCTTTCAGTTGTCTGTTTCTTCTTTAGTATTAGCATTAGCTAGTGTCTTTTAGTAGTGGTTAGTGATTGGGAAGATAGGGAGGAAGAATAGAATAGAGTGTGGTTAGCATTAAGAAGATTCAGTTGATCTTTTCATATGCTGATTTAGGAGACGCCGAAATAGGTGTGACTAGATTCGTTGACAAGTTGATTCTGCCTCAAGAGTATTGCCTAAAAGCACGGCAAATTAGGGATGCTGAGGTTGACTCCAAGATAAACTGTCTACACAACAGGAAGTGCTTCTAAAAATAGCACAAGCTAACTCCTGTTGTCCAGAGGGTTATGACAGCCCCCCCCCTGCTACGACACTGCTATTAACTCATTCTTTTTGTTGCTGTCACAACATTTCAGCCAATTCTTTCTACTGTTTTCTTCAGTTGTACAATCTGTATGGAAGATACCTTTCTGTAATTTTAAGATAAATCATTATGATTTTAAGTGTTTTGAATTAACCTTTAATTACTGCGCTAACTGAATTTGGGGGGATGCTAATTGTTAATTGTTAGCGCGTTAATTGAAAATGCTCTAATTGGGAGTTTCCTGTAATATGACCTAGTAACAATTATAGAATTTGTAGAAGCTTTTATTATATTTGACAAAAATGTCATGTGATTACAGGATACAGAAAGCAATAATTTAAAATGGTATTTTGATATAACGATCAGGATAATAAATATTTTCAGTATGCAAAATACATATAAACAAATTCATTTTGCTTACAGTAAACTTCTTGTATGTTAATAATATGCATCAACTCATATATCTATATATTTTAGATTTTACAGAAATTTATATCATTTAAGGAGATTTGCATTAAAAGGAATGAATGATAAATTAATGCTATGGTCAAGAGAATGGTTATTAGCTTTTAATGAAGATAAATGTAAGGTGTTGCACATAGGAAATAGAAATCCGTGTTACGATTACTGCATGAAGGGAAATATACTAGATATTGTAAATGATGAAAAGGATCTTGTTATCATAGTAACTGATAAACTATCTTTCTCCAAGTATATTACCAGTGCTGCTGCTAAGGCGAACAGGGTGACAAGGACTTGTTCCTTATACTATATAAGACTTATGTCCATCCACACCTTGAGTACTGTGCACAGGCCTGGTCACTGTACTTAGAGAGAAATACAAATCTTTTAGAAAAAGTCCGGAGACAAGCAACTAGGTTAGTACCAGAAAAAGTATGAGTTATGAGAATAGGCTAAAATTGTTAGGGTTAACATCGTTAGAAATAGAAAATGTTTAAGATTATGTGTGGTTTAGAAGTAGTAAACCCTGATGTATTTTTTACTAGAAGGGGGTACAAGGGACTGAGAGGCCACACATATACGGTAGAAGCAAATAGAAGTAGATTGAATATCAGAAAATTCTGTTTTAGCAATAGAGTGGTAGGACTTTCGAATAGATTACTGGAATATGTAGTGCTATCAATAGATGTAAATGATTTTAAGAAGAATTATGGTGTTTATTACACCACTGCAAATTGTGTAAATACACCCTAGACATTGTGTAAATATGATGTGTGCTTGTATATACAAATTGTATACTTTTTTTTCACACTAAAATAAAATGTTCCTAAAAATGTTCTTAAAAACTGTTTGTTAAGTCAAAAGTCTGCTTGTAAAATTAGAAGTTAGATTGTCCAATCAGAATCCACAGAATATACTGGATAAAGCAAATATGTCCGTTGTCAAACTAGTGTCTTATCTGGACAATTGTTTAAGAGAAAGGCCATATATAGCCTACATAAAGGAGTGTGTTCTTAGCCTTAGATGTATAAAGAATATTAAAATAAAGGGGGAGACACAAACATTAGAATAGTTACCTTTGCTCTCCGCAAAACGTACTTGTGGTGTCCAGTTTGGAAGAGAGAACCAGCTCTTCTTCCATAGGGTGATTTGTTAGCGCGAACGGGATCATGCTGACTCAAAGTGTGAGAGAAAGAACAACAATGTAAAAGGTTTTTTGGTTCGAGCTAATCCAATCTTTATTAGATAAGAAGAGAAAAGGATAGATAAAAGATATAGAGGGAAGGTAGGGTTGTTTTGGTTGTTGGGGTTTTGGGGGGTGCGAAAAAGGTGGGATTTCGTGTGGAGAAACATTCACATATGTCGTGGCTAACTCCAGTTAACAAATGTTCGTTAGTTCGTCATTTCGGATGGCCGGTTGTGGTGTGAAGGGGGATTATTCTGGATTTCTTGTTGTCTCTGGCAGCATTTGTTGCCATTCTGAGAATCTCAGCGGCGTGGTCTATTGCTCCATGATGGCGGCCATGTGAACGGGGGCACCGGCACCGACTCTCTTGGCATAGTAAACTTTATTCAGAAGACAGTGGATGGGGAATTGTAGTCCGGCACAGGATGAGCAGGTCTTGCTCTTTCCCTTAACTTTTCCTCCTTTGCCTCGTCCTGACATTTTGCAATGTATTTGGTGTGGATGTAAAATCAGAATGAAAGTTAGCAGTTCTGTCCCCAAAAAGGGGGAAGACCCTTTTTTCAGGTCTTGTCATCACGGCTGTCGATTGCGAAGAGAGAGGGAAGGGGATTTTGAAGTCCGCGGTCCCTTTTTTAAGCGCTTCTCATTGGTCTTGTCTCAACCAATGGGAAAGTGTTCAGTTTTAACCCCTTAACTTTATTTTGGGGGCAGGAAGAAAAATTGAGGAATGTGGGACAAATAATATTTCTAATAGATGTCTAGTCTCAACTCTACATTAAGAAGAGCAAAGACAACAACAAGATTTCCACAATCCTTTCTTTTTTCTTAGTGACTTTATTTGTATTTAGTATTTTTCTAATATTTTCCCAGTTTTTACAGAAAAAATATTATAGACTGATGCCTGCTTAAGTTTTTAGCACGTTGTCCTTGTTGAGATAACGTGACGTGAGGCCAAATAGCATCTTTACTATGATGATATATTGAATAAAGACTGGTTTCCTTATTTCCCAACAGTTTGAGATTTATTCAACACCCCACAACGGCAGAATGTGACACATGGTAATTTGTTCAAGTGGGAGACTATATATCCACTGGATATGGCAAGGTCACATTTTTTGGTGTGTCATCCAGAAACTCCACTGTCATTGCTACAGACATAAGGGCATGCCCCTGACCCTACCCCTCTTAGTGCAATGGGGAGGTGCTGTTTAGAGGATAGATCTCCTGTCACCAGCATTCAATTAATTAATAGCTGGAAAATGTGAGCTTTAACTACTTACCATTTTTAGAAGAAACATATTGCAACCTATTTTGCCTGAGCCAGACTATTCATGTTGGATTTGATCTAGATGAACCATAAAAACATATTCTTGCATGAAAGACCCTGATGATGATGTTGATGATGATGATGATGATGTTTACCCATCTTATCATCACAGACAAACTGCATTTGCTGTGATGACCACACTGTCTCCAGCAAATGCATATAATTGTCTCAAATGAGTATGCCACATAGAATAATGTAACTTTATCAGGGAGATAGATCACAGGAATAGAAGTCAGTATGAGTTATTTGTGTTTCATGTAAATGGCAGAATCTCTAAGTCAGGCCTTTGCTGAATATAATCACTTGGTCTTTTTCAAATCAAATTAGAATAACAGGTCTAGTTAGTCACTCAACAGGAACAAATGATGCCACGTTATTATCCATACAATCACCTAGCATATTGATGCATTGAAGAGAGTGAACTTTTGTGGGGGTGTTAGACCCTTTATCTTCTTGTGTTTGTACTAATCCTGTCATCAAAAAGGCCAGTCCAATCAGATGTGCCGACAATTAGCATAGATGACAGCTTATAGCTGCTTTTGCAGCTATAACATGACGGCTTATAGCTGCTTTTGTAACATAACATGACCAACGTCTTTTGGCAGCATGTCGTGTTAGCGGGTGTAATGTTTATGTAAATATATCTGTATCAATAAACATGCCGAGGCAAGCTCCCAGCAAACCCCATTCCGTTTCCGGTCCCAAAAAGCGGGAACCGGAAGTGGGAACGGGGAAGGCTCACTTCTTACCAGGCTAATCAACCCTATCACACGTGTTATCTTGTTCTGTTTTCTTTTCTTAACACGTTTAAACAGATTACAAATCAAAACGCATTCTAATTTCACACAGCTACCACAAGAACAACAAGAACACAACAGCGGTGATCATTTAAGAAATTGGAAAAGGGTCCTTTGTTAGGCAGTGATCACTAAAAAAGTCTGATTTTTCAGAACCCTCTACTAAGAACTATGTAGAAGAACCTTTTTATTAAAAAATAAGAAAACTTTTTCTAGTCATAATAAGGAGTAAATGTTAAAATTGTTAGCCCTTTAACTCCATTGGTGCGGCCTGTATATGTGATACATACATACATACATAGCCAACCAAACCAACTTGAAAACTGAAGAAACATATGTTGATAGTTTTGGTGACAGTTTTGGTTGACGGTTTCTAATACAGTGAACTATACATTAACTCTTACTTTCCAGAGTTCGGTATTTCTGAGATGAGGTGTTAGTATTACTGATACTATTGTTCGGACTGAGATCCTCATCTTGGTTGTCATTTCCACAACGTTTCGGCCGATGTACTCTCCGGCCTTCTTCAGGTGTCAAGTTTTGTCGGTAACTTACCGGAACTATTGAACTGAACCCTTTATTTGATCCACGGGGGTATACTGTCCTCATTCCACTATCAAGTTGGGACGGTGGCCTAGATAGCTAAAGCGTTGGTTAAAAAGCGTCTGACTGTTGAGTCATCTGTAGGTTGTGGGTTCAATCCCAGGCAGGAGCACCACAACTGAAAAATTAACCACGAAATAATTTCTAGGACATGGATAGTGGAATGAGGACAGTATACCCCCGTGGATCAAATAAAGGGTTCAGTTCAATAGTTCCGGTAAGTTACCGACAAAACTTGACACCTGAAGAAGGCCGGAGAGTACATCGGCCGAAACGTTGTGGAAATGACAACCAAGATGAGGATCTCAGTCCGAACAATAGTATCAGTCTTACTTTCCATATTGTACTTTGCTCTCAGGGTATTTATGATGTACATAAACCACAGAACTAATGGTGTACCAAGTTTGATCACTTTTTAAAAAAAACTTTATTTAAAATATTTATGCACACATAGTTTTGTGCAGCCAACTATTCTTTGCTTGCTTCTTTAATATCTTTATGGCATTTGGACATCAGGTTTAGAAATTCTCTTAAGGGTGAGTTAAAATGTACAGGCTCTATATAAATAGTAAAGTATGAAAAAAAGTGACCAATCAACGTTCGGGAAGATGAACTCCGGGAAGATGAACTTCGGGAAAATGAACCGGAACCAGATTCCTGTACCAAATTTTACCATACTTTGTTCTTAATACATTCATCATATAAATAAACCACAGAAATAATGGTATTTCTAGTTTGATTGAGTTACTAATTTATATAAACAGTACCTTCTTCCGAAAAAATTCTTGCATCAAAAACTAACTGCAGTTTGAAACCGAATCAAATAAACTCTAAGTCCGGTTACATAAATAGATACATAGATACATATAAATGTGTGAACACATGAATAACCTAAACCTTTGGTAGCAGTAATTAAAAATATAAACATTTATTAAGCCAACATGAAGCAGATAGGTTTCTCTTTGGTAAAGATTTGTCATGTATAAGCCAACGACAAGGAAATTCTTTTATTGCACTGAGGGTCATAAAAGACATCATTACTACTACAGCCTACTTTTTATTCTTTTTGGAGAAGCCATCAGCATGGTCCCCCTTTCTCTTTCTCTGGTGCATAGACAAAGATGATGTTGCTAATACATATGAGAGCAACACAATCAATGTGCCTTAACCCATAAGAACCAAGTATGACACCGGTGTCACATACAATTTAAATGATCTGCACAATCCTTTATACAATTTTATCCTTGATTTTACATGACATGTACTGAACATCCTGGTGCAGTCATGTGACTGTGGGTCAATTTACCTACCCAGAATTCCATTTTAAAAAGGATCATTTGCCTGGTTACCACATGGAAGAAAAATAGCACCTTTTTAAAAAGCTTGTTTTTGTCACTAAAAGGTAAGTTTTAACTCATTTAACAATTCCAATGCTTTAATAACATGTCCAATATTACATGTAACCTAATCTGACCATATTTCTTGGACAAATTGATATAAAAAGAATGTGGTCTCTTTGGTCTGTTTTATATCCCACATAATTTTCCTTCAAGTAGAAATGTGTCCTGGTTCTTATAGGTTAATAATACCGATTTCAAAGATAACCAAGATCCCTTGATTGTTTATAAGAAAAGAAAGATAATAAAAAAGAATGAAAAGATAAAATATATGAAGAGGAAGGAAGAAAGAATGAGATAGGGTTAGAGGAAGAGTCAAGTAATGAATATAAAAAAGATTGGGTATGGCAGAGTAAGAGAAACACACAAAGGAATAAAGGGAGAAGGAAAGAACAGATGAGTGAGTAAGAGAGAGAGAGAGAGAGAGAGAGAGAGAGAGAGAGAGAGAGAGAGAGAGAGAGAGAGGGGGTAAATTTGGAGAGACAGACAGCCAAATAAGTGTTTATTTCTAATTTCTTTATTAACTTTGCAGGGAACTGATTTCATGAACTACGCTTTACATTATCCTAATTCAATCTGAAAAAATAATTTCCATCCATCACTCTCATAAGATAGTTTCATTCTTTCCTCTAAAACCTTGAACAGCACCAGATCAATCCAATAACTTCTGGAGCAATTCCCAAAGATTATTTGCTGATCTGCTGAAGACATTGATTTAACAACAGAGACATTGTTGCAGCTGCTCTGAAAAGGTTATTGAATATGAAACAATCTGTTTAGCTGAAGTTACTAGCAAATAGCAGTAACCAATTCAGGGAAATTCGTTCTATCCTTATAAATCAACAATATAAAAAATTGTTACTATATTCTATACAGCAGACTGAAAATATTTATTATTCATAATTTTAAGGTATTGAGAGATAAAATGAATTATTCCAAATTATAGAGTACTAGATAACCCCATGACCTGTTAGGTCACCCTTTGAGAAAAAATTAGTGCAACCTGATGTGACCAGAATGAACCTGTATATTTTTTGCATTTGCAAATAAATGAATAAGAGAGACTACTCTATAATTAGCATTTAATAATTATCTCCCTTGACAAATCAGTCATTATAATATAGCTATCCGGTTGAAAATCACCCTGACTTTTTTGCATTCTTTATGTTAGTGACTTTCATGGTTACCATAATTCAATACCTCTGAATATAATATCATATTCTGTCGGATAAAAAATTATCCTTTCTCTGAATTTCATACTGTCAGCATAGGGAAACACACATGTATATTTGTGCCAAAACGATCGTGAAATAGAGAGATGAGTAATATGTGCGTTTCAGAGCTCCTTCCATGAGAGTGCTGTTAGCTCAGTGGTAGAGCAGAGCCTGCGTATAAGGCTGTTTCCAAGTTGGATGCGCATTTGATCCCCGCACAATGCTTGTTTCTTTATTTATTTACATGATTTAGGCTGCTTGTTTTGCAATCGGGTCAAACCAGTGCCGAGCAAATATATGTTCCCAATTAAAAATGTCTTTATAATTATCATATAGATAGATAGATAGAGATAGTACTCTATAATTAGCATTCAATAATTATCTCCCTAGGTGAGTGCGAACACAGACCCCATACAATTATAATTCAGTTGTAAATCATCCAGATTTTTTTTGCATCCCTTAAGTTAGCACATTAAGTTACCTTAATTCAATACCTCTGGCTACAACGTTTTGACTACTTAGAGGTTACGGATAAACAGAATCAGAATTTTAGTATTATTATTATATAATCGAGGATGTTTCTTTTTTTAATCACCGCTACCCACAACACTGGTTTATTGCTGGGTTTAGGTTATTCATGTGTTCTCACATTTATATGTATCTATGTATCTATCTATGTATCCGGACTTTGCCCAGCCCTAACCATTCGTAATAGAAACTTGAAATTTAGGTTTCTAGAGGAGGGGTTCAATATACAATGTAAGTTTATGCTAAATTAGTCACTAGTCATTAGTCACCCTTTTTAGTGATCACAGCCCAATATTTTTAATTTAATATTCCCTTGGAATGCTATTTTTTTGTTTGTTTGTTCAGAATAAGACCATCCGGGATTAAAAGCTAATAGGAGGAGCCAGCATAATAGATATTTATTACTTTTTAATATTTTTAGATTCTTGACCTATACCTCATGAATAGTATTGCTCTCACACAATTCTTTCTCCCTTTTAGAGGTCAAATTGGGTGGGAGGATTTCTTTTCCCTATTAGGGGTCAAAATTGGTGGAACTTTTCCCTTATAAGGATCAAGATCAAGGAAGGTATGTTTTTTACTTTTAAGGGGTCAAAATCAGGGGGAATTTTTCCTCTTTTTAGGGGTCTAAATCGGCAGTGGGGGTAACCTTTTAGGAGTCAAAATCGAGTGAGAATTTTGTTTTTCTTTTTATAAAATCTATATAAAATATCATTTATTTTCCTGTATTTTTATATTTGAAGTTATTTTTCCTCAGGCAATGCTGGGTAATATATTCAGCAATGTGGCATGACCAAAGAGAGTCACGACTGGTGTGATCAAAAGACACATCTCTCATATTTGGTAACATGATATGATTAAAAGAAGACATGACATGTGACCAACAAAGAACACATCAAGTACTGATGTGTATTTGGCCAGAAAATGCATATATAAGGCAACCAGTAAACATTTGTGAAAAGTTTCACTGTTCCTGCTTTTTGAGCTTCTAGGGCGCACTGCACCCACACTGTTGGAAGTGGTCAGAAAATTTGGAATAAGGAAGCCTTTTTCCTGTTTGACCTCTTTTTTTCTCTATTCTATGTTTGAATTATCTGAGGGCTGCTATCAATCATAGAACAGTGAGTTGTGTTTTTCTATAATCATCTTTATTAATTACAAAGACAGAGCGAAATGCCACTTAAAAAATAAATAGCAAGTGGTCTTTATATAATGAACAACTCTTTTGGTTTACTTTTGAAAAATTCATGTTAAAATACTGCATTTTGTTGAATATGACTTGCTCTTAACTTTGTTTTAAAAGAACACTGCCTTATTAGTTGTGAAGTGCTTCCTGATTGGATATTCTGCATGAATGTATCTTATCAAGCTGATAATATATGATATCATCTAAAAATTAAAGGTGTTGGGTGCAATGATTAAAATTTTATACATAGTGGTAGTTATCTTTATTACTATATTTGACGGCAAAAAATGTTTCAAAAGGTCAATGTAACCTTCATGTCCAGCCCCACATTGGTCAGAACTTGAGGAGGAGTTAAAAAAGAATGGTTGATAAATAAGAGGAATTCAGGGAAAAGCGTATTTTTCTTAATAATTCCTGTTGAAATAAGGGGGTGGGGGTCTTATATGCCATCAAATATGGTAATTACTAAGTGAGGAACTCCATTTGGGAAAACAACTTGCGCATAGCATGTGTAGACACTACCAGTGCTCATAAATAATCACACTGCCTTGTTCCTCTGTTAAAGATGTCAATTCTTTGATTAATTTCAGCAATTTATAATTGGGACAAATTCATCTTTCCACACCCAATTCAGTCATTGGTATAATTGCAAAATCCACCATACGGAATCTATAAGTATTGACCAAAATTACATCAGAGACAGCACTTGTGGAGGAAATTGATTCTTGAGCCATCTGCTAGAGATTTGAAGTCAACACTTATCAGGTGATCAGATGATAAATGAGATCCCCAGAGTGATCATCCTATTTCAGGCTTGCAAATTTCACAAATCCTAATAATATGAACATTTGCCAAAGCTTGTTACAGGTTTTCCTTGGAACAGATCCATTCTTAAACTTGTGAAAAGAATCAGCTTTGATTCCAGATGAATCCTTGTCCAATCTAATGATTGCCAAATCCATCCACCTGAATAAAATAAATAGATATTTACAACAGGATAATAAGCAAAACTCTTCAAGTGCATATATTGATTTTGGAACTTGTTATATATGCATATATATATATATATAAATATAATCCGTATACATCAAATTGCCACACTTATGTGTCAAAATAATTCAGCAGACCGTGTTTTTTTGTAGAATGCTCAATACCTGGGGTAGAGCAGTAATATAAATGATATGTCTTTATTGATGCACAACGAGTTGTACAACTGGTTTCACTCTCTGGATTATTCAAGTGGATCCACTTGAATAATCCAGAGAGTAACTACCATTTTTCTTATTAGTTTAAACCCAGCCCAACTACACTGAAGCTGGCTTAATGACATAATTAACTGCTGTCAAAAAAAGGCTATTTCAAGTTTATTCAAGTATATATAACCTGTGTTATCATGGATAGAATGTATTAAACAAATAAATCAAAACTTTCATTTATTTAATGATTACATGTATAGTAACACAGTAAATTTGGATAAAAAACAAAACAATAATTGTGGTTGTATTCTAGAACTGACTGCATTTGAACCCGGTATATATGAAGACGATTTTAATTTTTCTTATTGCTGCCCACTGGCTTTACCACTAATCCACAACTCCTGCTTAGCTTTAGTTATTTTCTGCATTAACAAACTAAATATTTCTGGCAGTAAGAGGGAAATATTTGAGGATTAATCACTGAATTTTGCAATTTGTTATGTAAAATTTGGGTGGGAAAAAAATAGAAACCTTTTTCTCACTTCCATACAACAGACTGAAAGTAATGGCCAGTTTACCATACAGTTACATTGTAAATAGAACCTCCCTCATAAAACCTTCTAGGAAGATTGAAGACACAAAAAATTATTGACGAAAAAAAATTATTTCGATTTTTTTCGATTTGGTTAACGGATGTAGATCTATTACCAAAATTTGTTTAAGCAAGTTTCAACACTCAATCTGATGGTCGTGCATCAAAAATCAGGAAGGGATTTCCAATGGTCAGGAATTAATCAAGCATTATTGACAGAATCAGGCTATTACATGTACATTAAAAAATGATTTTATCATAAAATGCATTGAAAATCAGGAAAAACCTGATTGTCAGTGGTCAGGAATTAATGCAATTGTTATGGACAGAATAGGGTTATTAAATGTATGATGTAAATGCATTTCTAATGATTTTGCTGTAGTAAAACATTGAAAATAATTTGACAATAAAAATGCATTTAAAATAGGTTCAAAATTTGGATGCCTTTTACTAGATGGGTGACACAATATAACTCATGAATAAACTTAATATCACTCTCATGAAATGAATGAAGAGAAGGAAAGCTTGATTCAAGTTGCAATGATAAATAGTAACATTTTCTTTTTGGGGATCCACTGACATGTATTTTTCTTCACTTAGTTTTGTTGGAAAGTTAGAGACCATGTATTTATAGATGCCTCAAGAAGGACCAGTGTAGAGAGTAGACTACTTTAGAAGAGCAAGCATAGTTGGATCAACCATTAAGTAAATGAAGGTATCAGTGTCCACTACCAAGCTAAGAAAATGATAGTAAGTAAAATAAAATATTGTATGTATATACATATTGTGCCTTCCAGGTGTGGAATCAAACTCTGGACGCCCACATGACAGACGGGATACTGACCACTATACTACTGAGGATTTGACTCCTACCTGTACTTATTTGTGTATGTATATGTATTTGTGTATGTATATGTATTTGTGTATGTGTGTGTGTGTGTGTGTGTGTGATTCTAATTCCCAAAGGGTTATATAAACATATATGTATATATATATATATGGTCGTGGTAGTAGTATTGTAACAAATACAAGCCATATATAAGAAATCCGATATATGTTGTTGAAAATATTTAATTTGAGTGCTCGACATAGGAAAAAGTTAGTTTTATAAATAACACTATCCTATGGAGCTAATATTCCATATTGAAACCAAAATGTTCGAAGCTGACAACGTTCGTTTCACTGCTTTGGCAGTTTGTCAAGTCAGCAAATGATTGATTATTTTCTCTTCAGATCTTGGGACCCCTTCTTTTTTCCAAACTTAACCTGGTCACTCCTTTGTTGTTTCTAGAAGGAATTTTCCTCCTTCTTCCTCTTTTTTTAGGCTTAGATAAAATTCCCTAGAGGTTGGTAGTAGTAGATGATGCTCTACTTTTACCATTTTAGGGTTTGGTCATTTCAAATAG
>VCCN01006687.1:3266084-3289804 GCA_006491835.1 Architeuthis dux | reverse complement strand
TCACTGTTGGGTCAGATTTTCAAATTTGAAAATCTGACCCAAGAGTAAACCGGACATAGAGTTCACAACACTGGGTTAATCAAAATGATATTTCTGTGAAATAAAATATCTCTGGTTTGCATGTATATCCGTGTTCATTCCACTTCTATGCTGTATTATTCAAAGGGGTACGCCAACACTGCTGAACAGGATGTACGCTGGAAGAAAAAGTTTTAGAAAACCTGTGTTGATCTAATAAAGGCATGCCAGATGCAGACTGGCTACCAATGTACCCACCAAGTTTTATAATTCACATGTTGCTTTATCAGAAGTTGGTGTGTGTCACTGAGGGTAGACATGATTTGACATGACTTCCCTCTGTGCATTCGGGAGCTTAAATTTGGATATGACTGCAAAAAGAAATACAATCAAGTTGAGATAGAGCACACATCTCATTCAAATAATTAGATATGTTGATTTAATTTGATTCCAATTGCTTAACAAATAAATGCCTGCATGTATTCTATATCAGAATATTACACTTTCTTTTAACTGTTTGATTTAAAAATAAATAGAAAGTTGAAAAATGTGATGCTTACTAAGCCAATATATCAAACATTTTTCCTAGTTAATAAGTTAATGAAATGATACTGGCACAAAACAGTATACATGTATACCTTGATTAGTGCAGTTAATTTATTCTAAAATGTTCTGTACTGTTCAAAACCGCACTGTTCAAGGTCTTATAATAGTTTAATGTGTATTTTTTTCAGCTTATACCTCAACTGCAAAGAGTGGACAAAATTGTATGATGAGGGTATTCCTTTTGATGTGTTATACCTAGATTTCAAAAAAGCCTTCGACTCAGTTTCTCATTGTAGACTAATTTACAAACTGCAAAGATGTGGCATAGCTGGCAAACTAACTTGCTGGAAGACTTCCTGCAGGGTAGGAAACAGAGAGTCTGTGTGAATGGTTCTAAATCTGCATAGAGATGTGTAAGGAGTGGTATGCCACCGGGGTCAGAGCTTGGACCAGTACTATTTTTAATATTTATTAATGATCTACCAGATACAATATCTATAAAATGTAAAATCTTTTCAGATGATACCAAATTGTACCACCCAGTCTTGTCGCTGGTTGACCACGTAAGAGTACAGGAGGACCTAGATAAATTAATGTTATGGTCAAGGGAATGGTTATTAGCTTTGAATGAAGATAAATGTAAAATGTTACATGTAGGAAATAGAAATATACTAGATATTGTAAATGATGAAAAGGATCTTGATATCATAGTAACTGATAAACTATCATTCTCTAAATATATTGCCAGTGCCGCTGCTAAGGCTAACAGATTGCTAGGACTGATTAAGCATACCTTTTCATATATAGACATGGACTCATTCCTTATACTATATAGGACTTATGCCTATCCACACCTTGAGTACTGTGCACAGGCTTGGTCATCATATTTGGAGAGAGATAAAAATCTTCTAGAAAAAGTACAGAGACGAGCATCGAAGTTAGTACCGGAATTAAAAAGTATGAGTTATGAAGATAGGTTAAAAGTGTTAGGGTTAACATCGTTAAAAAAAATAGGAGGGGTCGGGGACACTTAAAAGAAATGTTTAAGATTATGTGTGATTTAGAAGTAGTAAACCTTGATGTAATTTTTACTAGAAGGGAGTACAAGGAACTGAGAGGCTACACATATATAGAAGTAAATAGAAGTAGATTGAATATCAGAAAATTCTTTTTTAGCAATAGAGTCGTGGGTCTTTGGAATAGATTACCAGAAAATGTAGTGCTATCAACAGATGCAAATGATTTTAAGAAGAATTACAATGTTTATTATATTACTGTGTGTTTGTGTGATACTATCAATAATGAGATTTTACAAACCGGTGAGAAATTATGTTGAAACTATCAGTAGGTAAGATATACCCAGGATTTTACAAATACGTGTTTACCAAAGATTTTACAAGTCGATAAAATATACAGTGGATTCTACAAGCCAGCAAAATTGGGTGGGTGAAATCTGTTTTAATTCAGACAAGAAAGTTTGCTAGCTAGAAAAACTGTAAATTCATAAAATACACCTTATCAGACAGCCAAGTACAGATGGCTGTTTACTTACGAAAATTATGGCTACCATTTCCCGACACTGATTGATTTTGTGGCTCTTATCAATGGGGCCTAACAAAACATTTCTTTTCCAAGAAGATTTTAGCAGTGTGAAAAAGATCCCAGACCAAACATATGTTTGGATGGGTGTGTGGAGAGGAGTCATAATTGATTACTGTTATGATCCCTATTAATAAACCCACTGAGGACCCGCCTTTTTGACACCTGCGCAAAAAGTGTGTGTGGTCAATTAACATCCACTGATTGGTCGCTAGAAGTGATGTAAAGATATGTGGTCCTGCCTTGGTAGGGATAGGGTGAGGAATTGGACCAATAGAATTGTAAGGTAGCACCGAGGGAATGGAGACGAATACAGAGAAGAAGAAGAAGATGTTAAAATATATTCCAAATTTGGAAATCCTTGGGATCAGGTAGGGATCTTGATTAATTGGGACCAATGGGTAATTAATCGTGACCCATACTACGTCAACCCCCACTCTGAAAAATGTCCGATTCTCATAAAAGAGATTTTTGGCTCTCAGAGCAGATGAAAATAGTTGCGTGTCAACTGACATACGATAGCCGTGACGAGTTGACTCGCTAAGACGAAGGACTGGCGTTGGGACCTAAGAGTGAAAGCTGAGACCACAACTTAAGAAAATTCAACAAACTATCCCAGAATGAGAGTGATTAAGACAGAAACAGCAGTTAGAAGTTCAATCTTTACTTCTTGGTTGAAACCCTTGTGGCACTGCATTGACTACACTCTATGTCTCCTTCGCCACTTCAAACTCTTCCTTTCTGTCTCATGAGTCGACTGACTGATCGATTGACCCTAGAATGTATCAAATTGCCTCTGGTTTGGGGAAGGCTTGACAATATAACCATTACAGACATAAACATTTAGTTTTTGTTCTAAACGAATGTTGTGTATTACAACACTTGAAAACTTGTTTGCAGATCCTATTTCTTTTTTCTTTATTTTTACTTTTATTACCTCAACGCATGTTCCCGGAGACAATTCAACTGAAGCACTAATATTTTGTCCTTGATCTTTTACACAATGTGGTGAGGGCGATGGCTGCTGTGGAGTGACCAATGCCAGAACGGCCAGTGACGAGTGTGATACTTGTAGATCAAAACTGCATTATTCGAGGTATTGCTGTAAAATATTTATTTACATATGTAATATGTCATACACTCATTTGTCTGTCTGTTTGTCAGAAGCAAATTTAGTTAATATGGTGGCCATTTTGAGCATCTATCTATCTATCTATCTCAGTCTATTCATATCTATCCATCTCAGTCTATTTATATCTATCTATCAATCTATCAATCTATCTGCAACGTTATTACCTTCTTGGAGGTTGGTGACAAACGTTCAATGACAGTTGGTTGGATTTGTCACTTCTTGTTGTGGATGGTGTCTGGGTGCACAATGTGTCCGGGCTTTGGGAAGATAGAGGTTGGTCTCTGGAAAGAATTGGCCTGGAACGTAATGAAGGATCAAGACGGAGATGATTTTTCTTGTAAAAGAATATACTATTTATTCATAATTCTACAGAAGTTTTGTCACACACAAATATTCCCATAAAATCGAGAGAGAGAGAGAGAGAGAGAGAGAGAGAGAGAGAGAGAGAGAGAGAGAGGGGGTATCGAGGCAGCTTCGGAGATGATGACTCAATCCGTATCTGTGGGACACTGTGTTTTTCCTCCTCTCAGTCAGTCTTATTTATAGTGTGGTTGTTTATAGTTTCTAAAGGCTAAATTAATTCATCTTGTTTAGTCTGTATATTTTGAACTTTGGCTATTTTGAATTCCCCCGTGCTCGTTTATTAAACAGATTACTATTTTTAGGTATTTTCTGTCAATGTTTTGACTTATACTTCCCTTTCTCCTGAGTTACCCTTTGATATCAAAAGCACCCTGTTGTTTACCAAAAGCGTCAAGTCGATTGTTTTAGTCGATTGTTGTATATTTTGAACTTCCGATATTTTCTTTTTGTTTATCGATCTATCTATCTATTTTCATTTATGCATCCCTTCGCTATAAGTGTGGTTAGTATTTACAAGATTTAACTGATCTTTAGATATGGTCTGATTTAGGAGACATCAAATAGGTGTGACTAGTCTTGTCCACAAGTGGACTCTGATTGGTGATTGGTGATATCTAAAAGCACGTCAAATCCGAGACGCTGAGACAGTAAGTGCTTCTAAAAATAGTTAGTGGTTGAGAAGATAGGGAGGATAAAATAGAATAGAGTGAAGTTAGCATTTATAAGATTCAAGTAATCTTTAGATATGCTTGATTTAGGAGACGCCAAAATAAGAGCGTCCAGGTTCGTCCACAAGTTGACTCTCACTGGTGATTCTGCCTGAAAGCGCAGCAAACTTGAGACACTGTAGTTGACCCTAAGGTGAACTGTCTATACAATCAGGAAGTTCTTCTAAAAATAACACAAGCCAACTCCTGTTGTCCAGAGGTCATGACAATTGCCTAGCTCCCACTGCACTTTTTCCCAGATTAAGCATGAAAAATAAACAGTGTTTAATGTGCTTTTTTTTATATTCAGCCATGATTTTCACCAAACTAAAGTAAAATTATCACTTTTCCACAAACAACTCTTAAAGAGTATGCATGTACAAGCATAAAACGCTGAGTAAATTTTTGAAGACACTTCTAAGATTTCTCTAACATTATGCCAAAAACGGTACTGGGAGGTTTTTCATTAATCTAATAATAAAGTGTTCATAAATTCAGTAGTTTGATTAACTTGCCAATCTTTGGCAGATATTCTTCTTTACCATTTTTCTCCAAAGAAAATGAGATTTTTTTCCTCGTTATTCCTTGAAAGACTTAGATAATTAAGTCATGAAATGTTAGTAATTTTTTTCAAATTATCTCTCTAAGAAAGCAATCAAATAACTTCTACTCAATTATCATGATGATATAAAATAAATGTGGAAGTATCAACATAATTTACCATTCTTAATTTTTAATCAAATATTGATTACCTATGTGGATATTATTCATATTCATAACTAAATTCATCTGTTAAGCATCTCTACCCACAACACTGGTATATTGCTGAGTTTAGGTTATTCATGTATTCTGACATTTATATATATCTATCTATGTATCCGGAATTTACCCAGCCCTAACCATTTATAGTAGAAACTTGAAATTTTGCACACACACTCCCCTCAATGAGTAAGGAAAATGTTTTTTGTTTTTTGAAAATTCCGCCCCATAATAGGTTTTTAGAAGGTGGTTCAATATGCAATATAAGTTTCAGGGATGTCACCGGTGTTGAGGCAAAATGTGTCCATTTTGATTCAAACAATTTTCAGGGTGCCTTATAGCTACTTGATCCAAAACTTTTAGTAAGCCAAAATGGCATAAAGTCAAGAAGCAATTACCATTAATTTTGAGCATTCCCAGACCCGAATGATGATGATGGTAAATTAGGCTGAATCGTTGGAGGTTGTGGTGGTGGGAGGTATAGGGGACTAGGGTGTAGGAGAGAGAGGAAGAGGGTGCATGCTGCCTCTATAACGGCTCACTGCAAAACAAATGCTGAACACTAATTTTGCTTTTCGCTTTTTTCCATAAACGTGAAAGAGTGGCGTAAAGAAAACTTTCTAAAACCAGAGGATACCTGTATATCTAATACGTAAGACAAATATCAAATTGAAATCAGGACATAAACAATATAGAAACAATAGGTCTGGTTAGTCACTCAATAGAAACCATCATGTGACCAATATCTTTTGGCAGCATGCCGTGTTGGAGGTAATCAATAAAAAAAATTGACAAAAGGTGTGATCAGTAAATAAGTTACTTCTCTCATCTTTAGGTTATTTATGTATCCGGACTTTGCCCAGCCCTAACCGTTTATAGTAGAAACTTGAAATTTTGCACACACACTCTCCTCAATGAGTAGGGAAAATACATTGCTGTCATATTTGTGATCACTAAAAATGTCAGATTTTCAAAAGACAAGCATGATCACTGCCAGACACAAACTAAGGGATCAATTTAGCATAAATTTACTTTGTAAATTGAACCCCTCACTGAAAACCTATTTTGGAGGAAATTTTGAAAAAAAACAAAAAAAACGTTTTTTCTAGACATAATAAGGAGTAAATGTTTAAATTTTCAGCCCTCTTGCTCCATTAGTGCAGCTTGTAAGCATGACACATACATACCCAGCTAAATTAAAAACTGAAGAAACCTATGTTGATGTTGACAGTTTTGGTTCAGGTATCTAAAAGAATTATACAAATTGACATACACCTCGTCCTGAAAAAAAAAGATGCACCTGCTGTTGAATGATAGTAAGTAATTCAAAAAGCTTGTACATTGCTGTCATATTTAGATCTAAAAATGATGGAAAATAAGTTGTTTAATAAGTAAAGATATTGTACATACACTTGATATCGATTGTGGCACATTCAGCTGAGAAGAAATTCACTAACAGTGAATCGTGATATGTACTACGTTTAGCTTAGTAGTGCACCACCACCACCACCACCACCACCACCACCATCATCATCATCATCATCATCACGACGACGACGACGACGACGGCGACGACGACGACGACGATGACGACGATGACGACAATGATGATGACACTTTGTGCTTTTAGAGTGTCTTTACATATGCTGATAATATTGGCATATCAAAAACATGAACTCCTTTTTATTCCTCATTTTCTTCTGTATCTGCATGGTAGATAAACCCAACATTGTCTCAATCTTCAGCCATGAATTTCAAGAGAAAGCTATGGGTTAGTAATATTAATCTTTTCTGAAACGAATAAATTTGCATGACAATTTGACACAACAAAAATAGTGCATTTGTTTGATTTTTCGTCAACGACCAATAAACACAGTCTTACACCAAACTTGCTCCAATCCAACTAATATATTTCTCACCTTTTTGTATACATATATATGCATCATATTTCCTCATTTAGACACTTTGTGCCTTTAGAGTGTCTTTACATATGCTGATAATGTTGGCATATCAAAAACATGAACTTTTTATTTATCATTTTCTTCTGTATCAGAATGGTAGATAAACCCAACATTGTCTCAATCTTTAGCCATGAATTTGAGAGAGTTTTTTTTCTTTCATTGGCAAATAACTATTTCTGAATGGAAAAATTAGGTAGTCTTGTTACATGGGCTATATACTTTAAATATTGTACTTCGCAAAAATCAGATATTAGCATTGTTTTTGTTATGGTTTGTAGATCTTCGTTTGAATATTTAAAGGATCAATCTAATTCGCCAATTACCTCAGTAGCAGTTTCTACTCCTTTCTTATTGTGTTTAGGAGTGTTTTTTCTTTTATAGCTGTTTGAAACCATCTTTCTTAAGAATCCATGCCACACGCTATCTAGTTTAAGCTTTTCATGTTTTTTCATATACCATGTTTGTACACTATATAGTAGGGAATGAACACATACCTCTAAAAATGTTATTCTTGTTGACATCTTTATTCTTTGATCAGTCAGGATGTGTTTTAATTTGTTCCATTTCTGGAAAGCCGATGATATTCTAAATGTCAGATAATTTTCATGATTACTTGATGTTTGAAGATTTTCTGTGTTACTTGCTGTATGTTTATCACCTGATTTTTCATTATTCACAGATTTTATATTTTTATAATTTGTGATCATATACCTTAGATATTTAAACTTTCAGACATTCTTTAAAGGTTTGTTTTTATTGAGATAAATGTAAGTCTCGATGCTACTTCTTCAGTGATGTTAAAAGCCAATGTCACAGTTTTATCTGTTGAAATCATCAATCCATACCTGGTAAAGGTTTCATCATATATTTTTACAATATCTTCCAATTCATGGATATTTGTACATAACAAGACAACGTCATTGGCATACAGAAGCATTTGTAATGGTTCAGTGCCAGTAAGACCATGGATTGAACATTGTTCTCGACTAGAACAGTGATTAGGAATTTTATAGGAATATTTCAGACCCATGTTTGGATATTTCTCTAGAACTGCCTTCTCTGTGCAATTCAATACAAAATCTAAGTAGATGTTAAATATGATTGGTGATTCCATCCCGCCCTGATGACATCCAGTAAATGTTTGAAAAAATGTTTTTCTGTGTTTAATGGTTGTTGTGGTACCAGTATAAAGTGCTTTGAGAATTCTGACTATTATGGGAGATGTAACCGTATTTCAAGGACCTTGAATAACATATCATGATCTATCCAGTTGTATGCAGCTCTTAAGTCTATGAAACAGCAATAAAATTCTCCCGAATCGATTTCTATAGCTTTCCTCAAAACAAAGATGGCATCTGACATTGATCTATTTGATCAAAAGTCAAACTGCACATTTGAGATAAGTTGTTCATAACATGTTCGTATGCAAGAAATGATTAGTGCAGGCAATATCTTTGAACATGTAGCCACGATGGAAATCCCCCTATAATTTTTAGCTTCAGCACGAGATCACTGATGGATGATATCAACCATGATGGCGGAACCTGGAAGGTTGTCCATATAGTAACAAGAAGCATGGTGCTATAATAGAGCCCTGTGAGCATTTTTGAATTGACTAATGGAACCAATTGAACATACTAGAGGGACCTTCAGTAGGTAAGAATATCTTGTGTAGACATTCCAGATCACTGAGTTCGGTATTTCTGAGATGAGGTGTTAGTATTACTGATACTATTGTTCGGACTGAGATCCTCATCTTGGTTGTCATTTTCACGTTTTGTCGGTCACTTACCGGAACTATTGAACTGAACCCTTTATTTGATCCACGGGGGTATACTGTCCTCATTCCACTATCCATGTCCTAGAAATTATTTCGTGGTTATTTTTCAGTTGTAGTGCTCCTGCCTGGAGGAGGGTACATCGGCCGAAACGTTGTGAAAATGACAACCAAGATGAGGATCTCAGTCCGAACAATAGTATCAGTAATTCCAGATCAGTTGCAAAAAAATGTTAGCGCCATTTTTCATAATGGCGGATTTTCTGTGTGGTGCTCTAGCCAGAAAAAACAATATTATCATTAAATATGAGCATATTGTATATCGTTGGAATGGAAATTTCATTCTGTAGTAAAGTTTACAAAAGAACTATATGTCTCAGAGCTAGTCATTTCGAGCTATTTACAATCAAATGTCATAAATCCTTGTTTTAAAATGAAACACCCGTGTGGAGTGATAGCTATAACATAAGGAGAGATAAATGTTGATGGATCTGCTCCAAAATCCATTCACTTCTTCTGTGGCCTATTGCCCACCCTTCAACAAAATTTCGTTGAAATTCATTGAGAACTTTTGGGGATATTGTGGGGCTCTATTACAACACCAAGACTAATAAGGCTAGGAAGAAGATTGTATTGCACCACTCTCCCAACAGGCGAAGGCCTGCATGCCTGGAACATCAGTATTCAAAAGGAAGAGGGTGCACACTGCTTCTATAACAGCTTGCTGCAAAACAAATGCTGAATGCTATTTTTGCTTTTCACCTTTTTTCATAAAAGCGAAAGTGTGGCATAAAGTGAATTTTTGAAAAGTGGAAGAAACCTGTATTGGTAATTAGATATTTACTGGATGCAACTTTTATTATATGGTTACCTGCCTTAGGGTAATTGTTACTAAAAATGGTCTTTTAAACTCTTGTGAGTGTAGTGAATTTGATCCTCACTGGGTGCTGTACAATTGTGGCCCTCTACCAGATTAGGCTAAGCTTAGTGAATAACTAGAAATTGAGGAATGGCTAATTAGTTAGTCTATTTGTTGATATTTCCTGGGCAAATAAATAAGATAGCCCCTCTGGCATACCAATTACAAGGTCATAGTCACAATAAGAGAGTAGGATTCATGCCTTCCCAAAGGACAGTAGTACAAAAGGGACATAAGCTGCAGAGAGAGAGAGAGAGAGAGAGAGAAAGAAAGCTATATGGGCTATAATAAGGTATAAGGTGCTACCAAAAGGTTTGAAGAATTTGAACAGCAGGTATCGACCGAATTTAGCACAGATTATTGCAGCTACACTTTGTGAGTGAGTGTACAAACAGCAGGCAAGGGGCCTACTTCAAAGGAGACGGTGGAAACTAGGTGTTTGGGTAAGTAATATTTTTTTAATTCCCTGAACTTTTGGATAGCAACTTGTATTTATTTTGCATACCCACAAAATGGATAACATGAAAGGGTCACTTTCTTTTACATGTATTTCAACCAAAAGTAACCCCCCCCCCACACACACACCTCAGAACAAGCTGCAGACATCAGGAATGCCTTTGGCCCTAGTTAATGAATATCCATACTCCAGACAGCACTTCCCCATTGTACTAGTAGGAAGCGCTGTCTGGAGTATGGATATTCACTAATTAGGATCAATGGCATCTCCTGATGTCTGCAGCTTGTTCCTAGGGGGGAACTCCATAGTCCAGACAGCACTTCCCCATTGTACTAAGAAAGCTTAGTACAATGGGGAAGTGCTGTCTGGAGTATGGATATTCTGTTGTCTACAGGGTACAGTAATTTTTGTTTGCTTCGGTGCCAAAAAGTCGAATAAAGAATGAATCCAACTAGATACTCTCCAATTATACTAACCCATCCCAAAGAAGACGGAAAAACATACTTTATCCCAACAGAGTATAGTGAATATTCCATTTTTCTTTCTTTCTTTTTCTCTATCTGATGGATATGCAGTTAAATCCCATATGCCTACTCAGTATGTAATAACTAGATACAATTTTTAATCAATTTGCAGAGAGGAATCAGTAGCGAGAAGCTGCTCAGCTGGGAAGAAATACCCAGCACATTTTTTTCTGCTTTAATCCAAATCATAAAAAGAGAAAACAAGCTTGTTAACTTTTTGTTTCTGAATAGTCGGTATTAAAAAAAAAGAAAGAAAGAAATAAATCATCTGTATTTACAAAATATAACACAAGTTTAGCCTGTGTCGAATAATGGAACAATATCCACGCCGATACGACTTTGTAATATCGATTTAACAGAGAGGAACTGCAAGAGAAGTGGGTAACTTGGAAGAGCACCCAGCCCGTCCCAAACGAAAATCTGTCAGTCTCGGCCTGCTCGCGCGAGATTCTGACGTCATTGGCCCGGACCGCGTCAGCTTCTCATCTGTCGACTGTTGCTTCTGTTCTTTTCTAAACCTAAAAAGTCAGTGACTTTTTTTTTACTTATATTAGTTTGTAAGGCTTTGCGGGTCGCGGCAGTTAGTTTGTGTGTGGTGCTAAGGGAAGTACTTCTCTCCAGTCAAGTCAGGAATACCGCAGTACTAATTTGTTTGCACGCTTACAACTTACAAGTGTACATTGGCAACTTTTCGACGTACTTTATTGATCGGTAAGTAACCTTATTTTATTTATTTATTTAGCAGAAGTGAAATTTTGAACTGACTTTTTTATTTTATTCATCGTCAGAAAACAAAAACACTTTCACCTTTTTATTTTGTTAAATTCACTGTGGCTTGAAACTTGAAAGAAAGCATAAAGCTATATGCAACACAATGTAAACATTTAAACTTAGTGAAGTTTAAATTTACTTAACTTTTGGAAAACGACGGAGTTCTATTTCTCGGGGGGAAAAAACAAACAAATTGATAAAAACAGGTAAAAAAAGGTAGATTTATGAAGATCACGGGACGACACGAACAAATAGGTTAAAAATATTTAAAATATTATTTAATATTTAACTTTAAAACTTAAATATAGCATCGTGACTGAATTAAAAACACAAAGTATTGTTATTTTCAGTTTCCTCCCCCTTCACGACCACGTACACCTGTGTACAAAAAAGTCACTTGAACTTTTTTTTTTTCAATCATTTATAAAAATCCGATCAATTTCAAATTCAATTCATACGTTTTTTTTTTAAAGATCTGATAGCGTGACATTAACTTAATTCTTTTTACTTTGGGTAAAATACGACTTCTTTAAAACTTTTCAGCGTTAAAAAGGTTAGAGAAAGAAAGACTGTAAAATTATTAGTGACGACAGTAATGAGATATCTATTGTTGATTCGTTTTTTTTTTTTTTTTGTAATTCAGTTTAAACTCTGTCAAGATAAGATATACCGCACCTCTGTTTGTTATGCAGATCAGAGGTATGCGGTCTATCTTATCGGAAAACGTCCTGTAGACAAAAAGCAGGTAAACAGCAGATGATTTTAAAGTTTGCTTTTCGTTCAAAAACTCAAATTGAAATTATTTCACGTTATTGATAAATAAAGTTTCAAGCAAGTATTTTCGTTTTTATGAAACTTAACCGCAAAACCTCTTTTAAAAATCTTCTTTTTTTTCAAACTTATCTCTCTGGCCCGCCCGTTTCATCATTACTCATCATTTTACTTACAAAAAAAAGAAGGACAGTAACAAACTTTTATATTCTGTTTCTGTTCACTTTGAATCGTCTATCGATACACTCTAAAACTAACGAAAAATAGTTATTTTACGACATTTTATTGATTTCTGTTTTAGTTTTATAAAACTTGACATTTTTTGGGATTTGTTTGTAACACGACTAGCACAGAGACAGAGCACTAACAACTCGTACTCATCTGCGTATATTTAAAAGAAAATTAAGTTATATAAATGATTTGTAAACAATAGAGTTCAAATGGAGGCGGAGAATCTTTGTTAAAAACAATCAATTCTCTACATAACCCCGTTTTTTTACAGTTTGTTGGGAACTTGGGAGACCCACTACTCTCATCAATAATTGTTTATTTTAAGCTGAAAAAGCGGGAACCTGCTGACATCTTTTCTAATTTTATTTTACCTGTTGCATCTCGACCTTAAGAAGACTCGCTCTTTCTTTGCAAACGGTTTTAAACTTTAAATTTAATGAACGATTTTCCTCCCGATTCTCTGAATTTGATCGTATTTATTGGATGAATGAACGGAGTAGTAGCAAATAGCTTTTGATTGTTTCTTTCTTCTTTTTTTTTTCAATCAATATTTATTGAGAAAATATCACTTTTCAGCATCCACATAGGCATTCGTTAGGAGGTGGGGCAAACAGGGCGTTGCACCCACACCTCCCCCGAATCAGGCCATCTCTCCTAAGGCGTTTGGAAATTGGAACCTTATAGTCAATAAAGATAATGGTGCAGTACAATTGTTTTATGTAACCCCAAGCACTCCACGGACGAATTTCCAGAACTTTCATTTTTTTTTTGTATTCAGTACGATTTTTGATTACACCAGAGACCAAACAAAACTCCCCGAACTCACTGTCTAATATGGTTATTGTTTAACATTTTTTTATATAATCATATATGGCAAAAGATGCCAGTTTGGGACCAAGTTTTTTTTTTTTTTTAGTAAAGTAGGAATCACTTTCTTCTCAAATAAATCTCCTTAACATGACACTGCATAAAGAAAGCAGTTTTTCCAGGTTAGACTAATTGCAGAGGGGAAAGATTTGCAGCGGCAATAATGTTCTGATGGGAGTCTTATTTTAAATGATGGGATAAGTTAAGTATATCAAAAGAAATGGTCACACAGATACAGTGGCCAATCATGGAAGATTATGAAGGTAAGAGTATTAAATTTAAAGCGACGACTGTCTTGTTAAAATGTAATAAAAAAATTAAAAAAAATGTCCAATTTAGTTTTCATTGTGTGAAATGAGTTTAAAACATCAATATTATGTGAGAATAAAAAGAACAATGATGGGAGTTTCCATCTTGCAGTGCTGCCTTTTTTCTTCTACTTTTGCTCTGTGGTTTGTTTTGGCGTGGGAGGTTAGGTTGCTTTGAAGACCTTGTATCCCCATGCATTCCTGTCGGCTGGCAGGGATTGATGCCGCAGGAGATGAGGGTTCTTTTCAGAGAGTTCTTGTATCTCTACCATGGGATACAACTTCTTCTCCGCAGGCCATGAACTAGTTCTCTAAATAGGGTCTTTGGTAGCCAATAGTCCTCCCTCCTCACCACATGGTCTGCCCACTGCAGGTAGGTCTTTTGCAGCATGGCCATAATGCTTGTGGCTATAGCTGACCTGAGAATCTTGTTGTTTGTGATCAAGTCGTTCCAGTGTCCATTGAGAATAGTGCTGAGGCAATGCTGGTGGAAGTACTCAAGAAGGCGTATAATCACAACTAGAGGGTCCATATCTCCTGTAATAATCGATAAATCATTTTAGTAAACGGTAAACTATATTTCGTTCTGAGGGCTCCAATAGTGAGAAATACAACAACTGTAACCTTCATATTCAAAAATATCTGTACCTTGTCAGAAAACTGTTATTCAGTACTTTTTATAATTTTGGATAATATTTTCCATGATTTATTTTCTTACTCTTTTAACTTCAGCACTACTCTGATAGTCAAAGGATAGTGTTTGAATTTTGTGGTTGTGTTTTCATGTCAATTTCAGTCATACATGAACAGACACACAAGTTACAGCTTTCAAAGTTACTAAGTGCACAAAATCTTGGCACCCGTGAAAAAGAATGCAGAGTGTTGAAGTTTAAGCTTTGGCAGTAATTTTTAAAATGGTAAGTTTGAGGCGGGGTGGAATGACATTACAGAAATCTTTTTGGGAAAGATATTAACCTTTAACAAATCCACCATTCATTTTGATGTGGGTTCAGAGCAGTCTCTAGTGAAACCAAAGGTGGGAAAATGAATGTCAGCTTTTTGTGTGCGTGTGTGTCATAGCGATTTTTGTTGCAATGTATATTGTTTTTGTCCACGTTACTGAGTGCACAAAGTTTGAAAGAGAATTTGGAACGGACCAGTCTTTTTAATTAGACTGCATTCTTTTAATCTGCATTATTCAAGTAAATGGTGAGCCAAATTATTTAATTGTTGCTGGTGGTGGGTCTTGACTGTTAGCAAGTGAGCTAAGTATGTAAGTACATCAATAAGTCTGTAGCCTAATGATGAAAAAAGCATTTATTTTACACTACAAATAGTTATTTTTCAATATAATCTCCCTCCTTGTCAATGTACCTAATTCATATTCACATAGATCAAACATTATACAGTGAAAATTTCAGATCAGAATTCAGCTAATAACTATGTGTCGAGTTACATTGATGCACCATTGTAGGTAGATACAAACAGGGTTGGCACCAAGGTTCCTGCTGCCCCGGCAAAGCTGAACTCCGGTACCCTTTAAAGTATAGTAGTATTTATTCACTTGCGATCTTACCTTCCCTCTCAGGCCCCAGTTATTGTGAGCAATCTCTCACCAAACTTGCCAAGCCTACCTGATCTTGTTGTCAGTCATTAGAATTTCTTTTGCCAGTTGTTTCTTTTAATTTCACCACAACAGAAAATATTTAACTATCGTATATCGAAAAATCTGACTTCACGGCAGTGAATTTTCTTATTTTGATCATTTTTATTCTGTTTAATTTATTATCTCAGACACATAACAGGCGTGCCCTGGGTGACTGCTTGTGTTGCCTGGTACCTATGGCTGGCTCTGGTTACAATTTTTTGTCGTTAAAGATCGATTTGATGATAAACACCTTTCTTTTCTTCTAGCATTTATGTCAAAGTTTTTGATTGTGATGGAAAAATACTATTGATTACCATAGATAAAAGATATTCCTACTATTTTAGTAAAGTTTATTAATGAGTATGTTCTGATTGATATTTTCCCATCCATTGGAGGAAAGTTGTCGGCTGCCAGTTAGCTTAAAAAACATAAATGGCAATAAACTTTCTTTTTAAAAGCTGAACATTTATCTTCGGAAATTTTGCATTAATTTATAATAGGGATAAAAGCTAAGCGGCGTAGGAATACACACGCGTATTCTTCATATATTTTCACACCGCTTAGCATCTATCCAACCAATTGCATCTTGGTGTGCTGCGTTGCTACATTCATTACTCTTGTAAACTATTATTGTGCAGTATTTTTTGCAATAATTATTAAACCATGCATCCTAAGAGATCTTCTACTGCAGAGGGCTACCAAAGAAGTCTAGAAAGACAATTACAATCCAAATTAAACAGGAAATTTTACATAAAGTGAATCTGGTGTCTCTGCAAAACAACTTGGCAAAGATTACAGCTACAAGCACCATTTCCACTATTCTAAAAAAGAAAGATGTTCTAAAAAAAAAAAATAATCAAAGTAACAGATGCTACTTTCAGAGTGGTGAAAGGTAGAGAAGTTATTGAAGAGATGGAAAGGTTATTGGATTTGGAGAAACAGGTAAAGGGAGACCCCTATTTCTCAGATGTTTATTTGTGACTTTGACATGATTTGAACTCACATTCTGTATCCTTTGGCATCTGTCTAACATCAGTGCCTTACTGATAAAGCTATGGAAGCCAATCAGTAGATATAATTCAATTTAGACATATAACTAAGAGGTCTGTCCAGAAAGTGTCCAGCCATTTGATATTGACGAGAAAATAGCCTACCTAGGGCAATGGCACCATAGTCCCCTTAAATATACTCCTCTTGGGATCTCAGTTATCCCAAGATTCCTTCCATTTTCAAAACAGTCTGTAAAGTCCTCTTTTGGAATTGCCATCAACTGCCTTGTCGCATTCTCCTTAATCTCGTCCACAATCTGAGATCTCTTTGGAAAAATCCAGATGTCAAGGGAGCCAAATCTGGACTTTAGGGAGGAAGACAGACCTGGGTAGTACAATGTTTTGCCAAAAGACCCTGCACGAGATGTGAAGAATGGACAGGATTGGTGATTGTGTGTATATGATGATCACACAATACACAAGCTCACTTAATGGCAACTTACTGCCGACTGAGTAACTCCATGGGAGAGTGTCTGTTCAAGCATGTGGAGTAAAGTGCCTCCTGAATGATTGCCAAGTTGCATCAAGTCCACGTAACTGGTTTTTGCGATTATTCAAAATGACTGGATAATTTCCGGACAGACTGCTTATACTTTTTAACCTTATTCCTTGAACATAATCGGGTGAGTTCATGTATAACATTGATATTGCTTTTTCTGATTCACTTGCTTTTGATAAGGAAAACATTAGGAACTGACTGAATATTTCCAATGAAGAGAGGAAAACAAGTGATGTGTAACATTTCTTACCAATGTAATATTATTTGTGTCAGTTTTATAAAATTAGTCTCTAATACTATGCAAAAGTTTCTAATTTGTGTATCTGAGCATCACGGCCAAACTGAAAGTCCCATGGCTCTGATTTTTTGCATGGATATTGACATAACCTCTGAATTAAACATAGGCTTTTTTAAAAAGAAATTCCAACACTATCAAGTTTTTAGTGGGAGGGGGATTTACAACCGAGTATTATGCTAAACTGAACACATTCTATGATGGAGTTGTGACGTAGAAAGCATTTGTAAGTGTTCCAACATATTTGTGTTTTTGAAAGAAAAAAAAAAGTTGTGGGAATGTTTACATCTATGTGAGAAAGAGACTGTTTATATGTACGAGAGAGAAAAGTAATCTCGCTAAGAGTCAAAAGTGAGTGAAACTTTTTTTTTTTTTTTTCCCTTCTAGGGGTCAAAAGTGAGGGGAAACATCAAATAGGTGTGGACCTTCTTTTTTTTTTTTTCCTTTAAGGTGTCAAAATCAGGGGAACATTTCTTCTTTTTTTTTTTTTTTTTTTTTTTTTTTTTTTAGGGGTCCAAACTGACACTGGTGGTCATTGTTCGAACATAGGCAAAGGCCAAGATTTCGAATGCTGATTCATATACAAGACAAGCTGCAGGTCCTTGTCACTTGGAAGATTGTGCTCCCTATTCCTCCATTTCCCTACTTTTGTCCCTATGCCAGACCAAGCCAAGTAAATAAATATGGTTATTTACTTGGCTTAGTCTGGCATACTAAGTGGGAATAACTTTTTTTTCTTGTGAGAAATAAATATTGGCCAATTCTGGACACTGCTGTGGATATAAAACTCCTGTTTAGTGTTACTTGGGCCTCTATTTAAATTTGTGATGTTGTAATTTCCCCTCTGTTATAAGAAATGTGAATATTTAGTTGTCTCTAAAGAACTAAGACAATCCCTTCAATACTTCAATAATGAAAAGCATCTTTTCTTAGTTGTATTTTTAAAAAGAATACCAGTGGTCCAAATAACCACTGATTGTGGTAACTTGGACCACTACAGACATTTCAATGATTTGCCCAAGTTTGAACATCTATAAGGTTTTAAAAATACATTTTTGAACACCTATGAAATATATATACCCTAATATAAATATATTAGATCTAATGGAACAGCACTTTTAATTTTCATGTACTTGAAGCTCAGAACAAAACTCATAGTATATAAAACCCTTGAAAAACGCTAGAACTCGATAATCAAATGATTTTATTTAGAGATAAAATGCTGTGAGAAGTGATTTGATAATATTTGACTTATTGACGTATACAACTTCCAGAATTACCAATTCAATTGTCTCTGAAAAGAACAAAATGTTACGCTGCATAAACCAATAAGAAGTTAATAAACTATTCAAAAACATATACACCTCTGCGAATCATAGTTGTGTTTAGCAAAAGTTGCACTATATCGACAAAGTCACAGTTGTCTATGACTTACTTAGTGGGCCATTCATATTGATTACAATCTTGTGAATACTCAGGTCGCATAAAAGAAATTTCTAAAACTGCATTCAAAAAATAACTTTAGTTATTTGGCCAACATAATAGCGATCAACATCTTTATTTATTTTTTGAAGAGGTAGTAACGTTATGTTTTATCACACCCTAGTCAGTTTGTTTGTGGTGGTTTTTTTATACTGGTAAGAAAAGAGTTCTGGTCCAAGTTACCACAATTCTCTAAAGAAATTGGTATAGAAATACATTTCTTGGAACTTTGTTCAGACACTACGTCAGAATTGTGTTAACAGAGTTCATGCATAACAATATATCTCGTAATAATATTGGTCATAACACACATTTAAGCTGTCCAGGAGGGACCCATTTAAAATTTAAAAAAAACTGCCAATTTTCATAGTTGTATTTAATTTTCTTTAATAAGAGCTGCTACCTAAAATCTAAGCTCCAGACATCATAAAAGCATCAACCCTGTGCTAAAATGTAAATATGCAGCAGTTGTTACAGAAATGCAGAAAATATGTTGCTAGCTTTCTTCAATGCTTATTGGACCAAGTTGCCTGGGCGGTTCAAGTAACCCATTTTATGGTATATAATGAAAATTATTCAAATTACCAGTATTATTTATTCTTGGTAATAATGGATGCAAGTTTGGAATCTTAACAAGAACATGGTCTGCAGAATCCATAATTTCATAATAGACAAGGATTTGACATCTTCAAAGCAGGAAAGACCAAATAAATTAATGGATTGCATTGGCAAGCTACTAATTGTAAATAGTAAAATGTCACAAATAGGCGGGCCTTATTTTCATAACATCCTGCCTGAATATTACTGACAGTGGAAGGCCAATGGTTAGATAACATCAAAAGAATACTAAGGAGACAATCCCAATTTTTTTTTTTTTTTTTTTTTTTTTCATGATGCCCAGCCGGTTGATGAACGGCTCCATTGGTTGAACTATTTGACATTTCATCTAGCTTTACTCCCACCAACATTTGAATCTTGTGATCTGACCTAACTTGAATTTTCACACGGATAGATTTTTTTTAAAACCTCCTTGTCTATCAAGTAACTTTGAGACCAAAAAAAAAATCTGAAAACATTCTTATAAGTAATCAGTATTTGATTAACAAACAAGAATTATAGGTGATTTTGATAATATTTCAATGTCTGATAAAAATGTGAACAAGGGTCAAAGGATTAATCAAAATCATGACTCTTGTTAATCGAATACCTACAAGCATTTTGCCGATCTTTCGTTTTATGTCAGTATATTCAAGAAATAAGGGGAAATAATGTATTTTACAAAAAATTGTTTTAATTAATAGTTTCTGAGATATTTCATTATACAAGCATGCGTAGGTTGTCTTGGAGCTCCAATTTTTTTAATGACTCAGCATAATTATCTTCTGCGAGATAGACATCATGTGACTGTTGACAGATTTTGCTGATAATTTCTTTATGGATTTAATTTATTGGATTAGACACTGTAAACAATTTTCATTCAGTTTTTAGTTAATGTATGGCATTGGTAGAGTTATGCACTCCCCAAGGGCTTTCCAGTTTCTTCTAATCAAGATTCTCTTGTTAGTTAGGATAGGTTTATCTGACAGTCAACTTGACTGCTACATTCTTTTGTTGGTAAAAAAATATACTAGTACTACTGAAAAAACAGGTTTTTGGTACCTCTTTTTTTTTTCTTTTTTTTCTTTTTGTTGTTGTTGTTTCAGCATGTTTTAAAGGTCTACCGGTTGGCTGAATGAATATCAAGGAGTATCAATTACAAAAATGAAGACTGAATGGTAGTTTGTGATCATCACGCTGCTTAGAAACATGACAAAGGATAGAGAAACAAATGGTAGATCAACAGAAAAGGGGTGCCAAAAACCCTTGTTTTTCATTTCTACCAGAGAATGAAGCAATTAGGCTGACAGATAAACTTGTGTTTGACATAAAAGACAGTGTATGCTGCTCTTAATGCACAAAACATGTCACGCTATGTGTTTGTTCATATAGAAGTCTAGACTAGATACACCTTTCATGTTTTGCAAAAAAAATGGTTGCATAAAATGGTATAATTTATGTTGCTCATCTCAACTACGTAGGTACCACATTAAAAATTATAACAATAATGACACTTATTTATAAAAATTATTGCAATAATTTAAATATTTTGCTTTTAATTGCAAGAAAATGGTATAAAGTTAGTTGTAAAAAAAAAAGAGAATTTCTATTGTGTAGTTAAAACAGATCTTAGGATTAATCTTTATTATTGGATGAAGTATTATAATACACAATTTTTATTAAATTTGACTAGTTTTTACCTTCATCCTAATTTTAGTTGTTTTTTTTGTTTTGTTTTTTACAAGTGTGAATCAGCTTCTGCTAATCCATGAAGTCTTCATGGCTGATTGGTAAAAAGCAGCTAGGTGTAAACTAGTCTTCCTCTGGCAATGAGGGTGTGAGTTCAATTCTATAGAAACAGTGGCCTGAATTAATAAGTTGTATAAAAACAACTAAAATTAGGATTACGGTAAAAACTAGTCAAATTTAATAAAAATTAGATCTTAGATTGTTTTTAATGTCAATTTTTGTGAAGTTAACTTTGCTTACATCATGATTGATGTCTGCTGACAGAAAAATTTAAACTCTGTAAATAAGTCTTCTAAAAATAAAGTAGCCATTATAGAAATATAGGATTTGGTAACTGGATTTTGAAAAAATATTACTGACTTTTTACTTAAAAATATTAGTGAAAAATACATTTGTTTACAGTGGGTGTCTGTTACCTGTCAACTCAGTTCAAAGATCAAGTGGGTTTTGAGTCCGCTTTCTTTACTCATATGTGATGAAAGCTGGCTTAAATTTATGGAGAGCTGAAATATGGATGACCCAAAATGACAAAATCTAATATTACCCACAATGGCAAAAGTATACTCCCAACATTAAAATACTGTCATGACTTGTTATATATAATCATTGTGTGTATGATTTATAACCATGAATGGTAGACATTCCAAGCAATATATGTCCTTTGTAAATATGCTAAATTCTATGAAGTTTAGCCTCCAAACAATGGTTACAGAACAAACTAAAAACTGGGTTATTTGATAGTAATTATTTCTTGTAACAAATAAATAAAATTCAAGTGCATGCAAATAGTTCAGTGGTAGACTTTTAGATCTCAGGTTATGTATCTTTTCTTTCTTTCTTTTCTTTCTTTCTTTCTCCTTGTGACATTTATTTGTTGGAATAAATTCCACGGTGCAAATATATCAAATGAAGAAATCTAAAAGCACAAAACTTGTTTCCCACTACACTGGTTAAATCTCTGGAAATGAAAATGTCTGTCCAGTTTTGGTAATTTCTGGATATGCTTGAACTGGTTCTCAGAAAGTAACACTTTATTTGACTGGTACAAGTAAAGTAGGTTGAATATATTAATTGGTACATTGTTTATTGGTGAAGTTAACTGGCACTATTAAAGTCAAGATAATTTCTGGTGTTATTATTATTGTTATTACGCTATGATCTGTTGCTTTGCTGATGATTATCATAAGTCTTGGCTGATAGCTGCTACTGATACTATAAGTGTGACAGACACAGCTCTTATTATATATATGATGACTCATTGTTTCTCTTAGTTGGACTGCCTTACAGAGCTATAGGACAACTGGGAAAAATTGGATAGCGAGGTAGCGTAGCGGTTAACTGTATGAAATTGGCAAACCAGGTTAGTTTTGGCCGGGGCTGCTTGCTTTCACTTTGTAATAATGCTGTTGGGGAAGGCATGAACCTATTTCTCCCCCCCCCTCCCAGCTATTGGTAAATAGTAGGGCTGTTGGAGCCTTTTAATCCGGTGAGATGGTCCATTTTGAGTGTGGGACTAGCAACTTACTACTGAAAATGCAACATAATCCTATGCTCCACAAGAAGTCGACAGGAAAAAAGTTTTTAAAAAACAAATTGCAGATGCTTCAAGATATTTTGTTAGTCTTTGTAGTTATAGAATTTTATTTATTTATTTTCTAAAATTTGTTAGAGCCTTACAAAAGATGTTTAAAATGACATTGTGATAGCATGTGATATGAAAACAAAGATTTTTTTTTTTTTTTCAACATTAATAAAAACGTTTTAATTGCCTGCCTATAATTAAGATGAATTAGCCTTGGATTGTGAGGGGGTAAAGAATTTTACCTACTTTGTGAACCTTGAGACTCTCAAATCACTCCAGTTGACTACTTGGACATCCCACCACCCCTGTAGTTCAGTCCTAATCATTCGCATTTGTAACAAGGAGATTTTCATTTACCCCCAACTTTGAACATTAAATTATTTATAAAATTCAGCTCTAATTAAATTGATCTAATGAGGGCATTGAAAAACTGTCCTTGTTTTTAATTTTGTGATTAGTTATTTTGGTTGCTGGAATCTCTTCCTGCTTTTACAGCCAATAGAATCTGGCAAAAGTCGATATCTTTTAAGTGCAAGGCCCTTTGCGTATGTAATTTTAATGCCTGTTGTTATTGATTCTTCATCTTCGGTAGCCTCTTGTCTTGTTTGCATTCTACTGTAGTGTTGAGTATCCGCGTGGAGTGACAGTTGCAGCATCCAAGTTGGCTAGCAATACATAATTATCTTTAAACAAACACATCCCGTACAGATACTGGGGATTCTTTTCTCTTTCTTATTTGATTGTGCTTATACTTATATTGGCAAAGGAATTTCTTTTGTACAAATGCACATATTCAGATACTGCTTTTCTCTAATTGAGTTTTATAATCTTCCATGTTTTGTTTATATCATTCTGTTGCTTTGTTTTATAGTATAGTATATAATAGTACTCTTTTTTTTTTTTTTTTTTTTTTCTTAGCTGATGTTTCTGGACCATTTTTATTCTCTATCTGGCTGACTAGTGTCTGACTGGCCTGCGTCTTTTACTTCTTTTTAATTGATTTTGGGGAACATTCTTTACAGATCTGGGAAATAAAACAGTATACTTGTGGCGAAGAAGTAGGGGTGTTGCTTCTGCCCGTTCCTTGTCCTCCATGATTGCCCTAGCTG
>VCCN01006687.1:3181368-3195025 GCA_006491835.1 Architeuthis dux | reverse complement strand
CCCACCACCACCACCACAACAGTCTGCAAAACATAGAGCTCTGAGCTTTCCTTCCTGTGTTCCTGTGTTCCTGTAGAGTTGCATTATGTCTTGCCTGTCTGATACACAAGTTATTTCATGGCTTTAATCACTCTGGCTTTTATATTTGCACGTATTTGTCACATTTGGGGAAGAGGGGATGGAGTAGTTTTGTACATAATGTTTTGTATATCCGTTGTTTTGTTCAGTGCCTTTCATGTATTGTGTATAGTCATGTTCAGAAGGTCTCTAGTCATTATTGATAAATGAATACTACAGCCATTGATTTTGAGATATACAATTTGCGAAACAAGCATGACTTCCTTGTAAATTGTTGTTGATCATTGTGGTTTGTCAATGTTTTCAAAAAGTCTGGCTTGCTTTTAGATAAATGGTATGCCTAGTAGTCTTGTGCCATTTTTCTGCCATTTGGTTTAATTTAGAGTTTAGGTGTCATTAAAAAATCTTAGTTTGTTATAGTTTTTTTTAAAATTAAGATTATATAAGATAGAAATCATGAAATTTTATTTTTTTCCCAATTTTTTTAATTGATCACCCCCAGCATGGCATGCTGCCAAAAGACATTAGTTGCGTGACGGTTTCTATTGAGTGACTAACCAGACCTGTTTTCTTTTTTTAAAACTGAATAATTACTAATTAATTTTACTGCCTCTGGTTATCTGTGAAGACGTACAATGGCTATAGTAGTCATTTGGGCATCCGGTCAATTTGCCAATAGGACAATTTGTCACCAACTGCAAGAAATGTTCAAAATTAAAATAAAACTAAGACTTTCATTTGTGTGAAGTCTAGCCTTGTATGCACAGATTTTCACACCTCCAATATATTGTAGATCCATTAACATTCTGTTTATTTTTGTATATATGAAATTTTAAATTATTTTATTCATCTATAACTCTCTGAAATTGTGAGCTTGCAGGTGGCCATGTTGATCGGTAGGATTCTTGAATAAATCTTTTAAATAGGTATAAGATCATTTGTCCAATGAGTATTGTTTAAACCAACAAACATAAACAAATTATAGCAGACACCTAAGACAAATAGTCCTATTGAATAATTTACCTCACAACAAATTGACCAGTGACCAATTTGAGAGTGAGAAATTGTCTTAGCACCGTCATTAGTCACCAATGCTTGTATAAGTAATGATGGGAAGAGTGGATTGCCAAGTATAGGTTCACTTCATTGCTTTACTCTTTATTATTATACAATGCTAAGGACAAGATAGTCATACTGACTAAGATGGGGAATATTAATTTCATGGGTCTGGTTCATTTTCCCAAAGTTCATTTTCCTGAAAGTTGATTGGTCACTTTTTTTCATAGTTTACTAAAAAATTGCTAAAAAATACTGGTTAATTTTTTTTAATTTTTAATTTTTCTAAAATTACTATGATCAGTATGTTAATGTTTATAATTGATGGGGGGCGAGCATCTATTGTAAATATGCTGTTTATTTACAATAAGATTTAGTATTTACAATATGTATTTTGTATAAGATTTATAAAGAGAAAAAATGTTATTTTATTTTATTTGGATTAATATAGCTAATTGTATGGTTTAGCCGTATAGAATTGTTGTTCATTGGACAGCATATATTATTTTAACATTTTATTATAAACATTAACATACTCCCATCGCAGTAATTTTAGAAAATAAAAGTTAACCAGTGTTTTTTGCAAATAGTAAACTATGAAAAAAACGTTTGGGAAGATGAACTTCGGGAAAGTGACTGCCACCCTAAATTCATACATCTATGTAGAGAATGAATGTGAAAATGACACCAGTGGCTATGATCTGAATTTGTCCTACTGAATCTTTTTTAAAGTAATCACTATTTTTACACCATATCCTTCGCTACCAAATTTGATATCTTTTTTATTGTTTAATTATCTTAAGTCTTAGAGTAGAAACAAGGCTACAGAAAAGACATGAGCAAAACAACTTGGTGCAGGCAGCAGACAAACCAGCATGGAGAGGGATTCAGCCCCCTCAGATCACTGAGGCACTGAATTCTGCTTCAGTTAAAATTTCTAAAGGAGTTAAATTACTGAAGGACTGGTGGTGATGGTAGCAGTCCAAAAATCAAGGCGCCTGGTTTCCTCCTCCTACTCCCTCCCTCCTTCCTTCACCCTGACGGGTGAAGAGGGAAGCTCTTCGCTTGTCGACCTGTCACTGCTGGGTGTCTGACCTAACTGATCCTAAACTGACGTTTTTGAAAAATCACTGCCGGCCTTAAACCACTCTTTTTGGACGTATTTTCTTTGTTCTGACTTCATTGGCCGTTTAACCTATTTTCTAGCCCCTGTAATATGATATGGCGTTTTGGTCACGTACAAATTATTATCTCCAAAAACGTATGAACACACACAACCAGAGTGTATTTCATTACACAATGAAAGGGTTGGAATATTCTTGATATGTATGGTTTGATTATAAATTTGTGAAACCTAAATTTATCTTCTTTATGGATCGACTCTTAAAAAGGAGAAGACTTATTTCTGGATTTTATTTAATTTATAATATAAAGCTCAGCTGTTCACATAATAGCAAAGATATAAAACGGTTATTGTTCAGCTTTGGTATAACAGCATCAGGCCAACCTTAGCTCCAAGATGAGCTAGAGTTCTATTTTTTCATCTCTGCTTTTATGCCTTGTTAAGAAAGCATACATTTGCTATTCAGTGATTATTAATAGTGCCAGTTTTCATGTAGGATCAATAGAGAAAGAACTTTGAAGTCATTTTGACATTCTATGAAGCATTTTATTTATTTTTGACTAGTTTCTTCATCTTTTTTAATTATGCTATTAGCTGATTCAGTCTTTGTTAAAGCAAGCAGCAGGAAATCGTAATAAAGAAGTAACTTCTTACTTGCATCCTTTGTCTCACAGGGATTATATATTATCCATTTTGGCCACAAAAACTTTCATAGTCAGGCTAGGTTCTCATCTTGAAGTCATTCTGCGCATGTTCAGTTGAAATTTTCAAAATTGTTAAAGCATCAGTCATGTAAAATGAGCTCCCAAGTCTTGTCAGAATCTACTTCTTTATTCTAATTTTACTTTAAAGGGTGTGTAAGTAGTTTGTGTATGATGACACTTGCTCGTTGTGAAAAGTCACAAAACACTTTGTGAAAAGTCACAAAGTGGGGCATAAAAAAGTAGCACAAAAGGGCCTGGGGAAACAATAACATGACTGGAACGGAGCACAATGCCAGTATCTCACATCACGACGACAGAACAAAACCTTGCAAGGCACTCTTTTTGATCTGTCACTGTGACGAATTCCAACACCTCTGTTGTTGTGTACAACGGACTGCCAACGTTTCTCTCTCTCCTTCCACCTCTTATCGCCTCGTTTGTCAAGTGAGATGGTCTCGACTAAATGTCTGCACTACCGATCCAGGTGGGGCTTTTAAAACTATCAGCTCACCAGTCGATAGTTCATCCAGGTAACTGATGGCAGCAAGCTTCGCACATCTGGGCGGGTCACTGCCATACCGATTCCTTTATTTTCGTTGACGCTTTCTTCCTCTGGCTTTTTGTGCAATAAGCCTGCCCACACAAGTGACACAGTCTTTTGTGGACTGAGGTAAGTGGATTCTCAGTGTCTCCACTAGAGGGTGAACATTGGATTGGCTAATAATGTTATAGTAAAAAGCAACAAAAATAATAAAAACTTGTCTGAAATAAAAATTTTGTGTGAACACTACATTTGAGATTTTAAAAATTCATCGATATCTTTGAATTTTTATGAAACGATTTTTTAAGAAAAAAAAATATAGAATTTGTTTTGGTTAAAGAGTCTATAGTTTCAAATGGTGGGTTGGAGGTATTTTTATCAGCAAAATTTTACCCCTGGGTGGAAAAGTCCAGTGTTAAGGACAGCAAACCAAGAAAATAACTGTTCATTATATAAGTAATATTAACTTAACATGAGTTGGTATCAGACCATCTATACTGGTAAATCCAATGAGGATTGAACCCATTAACAACAGCCAGCAAGATAAACGACATTGCTCCTGATCTGGGTTTTTTTTCATATAATTTAACATAGCAGTTTGTGGGGATCCAATGAGGATTGAACCCACTAACAATGGCAAGCAAGATCAGCTTGCTGATCATTGCTATATGATGTGCAACCTGATCTATTTTTTCTTTTCGTATGATCTACTTGTTAACCCCAGTGGGAAGAGTGCATAGTTTGAAATGGTGGGTAGGAGGTATTTTTATCCCTGAGTTGAAGAGTCCAGTGTTAACGGACAGCGAACCAATAAAATTACACTGTTCATTATTAGAGTAAATCATGATGATCAGTTGACTTAGAACAAAGATTTTATTTTTGACTGTAACTCACTAAATGTACCAAGCTTTGTGTCTTGTATTGGCATTTGAATCAAACGTGATGGTTTAAAAGCATGATTCTTTAGTGTGTCTACCAAGCTGATGTATGGTATTAAGGTCAAGTCAAAAAATGACATTGCTGTTTACCTTCAAAATCTGTTGTTTTCATTGCTGAGCCTGTGTTTATGAGTATCACCAACAACCCCAAGTCATTGGCACTTCTCTACTCTTCAACTGAGCTGTACAGGAACAGGATTAATAAGACAAGATCAGATCCCCAACAGCCATGTTGGGTCTAAGTAAGTGAACATTTAAAGGATGATGGTAACTCTAAAAAAAACCTGAGGTAATCAATAATTAATAATAGTATTAATAATAATAATCAATAATAATATCATCATCAATAATAGTAAACAGATTTGGTTGATTTTGTTAATATTTTAATGGTTGTTCATATCTTCAGAACATTATCAAATGAAGTGATTTTTATTGGACTCCATACATTCAAATAAGAAATATAATGATAAAGACAGAAATTGTTTTGTAAGTCATTTGAACTCAGATGTGATGGAATATAACATAATAGTCAAAGATCTGTGACCATTGTTTGAGGAACTAGGTTTGAAAGCATTTTCTAGGTCCCTAGAACATGTTGATCAAAATTAGCTGAGGCGACCCTCTCAAAAGTTTGGGCAAAGCCCACTGGGCTCCTTTTCATAATGGCTGCCATTTTGGTAATCCTTTGTCTGATGGATGTAAAATATGGTAGTTAAAATCAGGATACAAGACTCTAAAAAGTCATACAAAGCCCCCCAAAAGTATAACTATATAAGAATTAATAGCTTCCAACTTCATTATTTTGTTAATATCTGATCAATACGTTGTATAGTTATACTTTTGGGGGCCTTTGTATGACTTTTTTTGGCCTTTGTATGCTGTGTTTGACTACCATATTTTACATCCGTCAAACCAAGGATTACCGGAATTTCACTCAATATCTCGCATTTTACTAATATTCCAAAGCATAGAAACATGTTATTTGCTTCAAATGTGGTAGAAAGTTAGAAATTACCATCTACTACAATAAAACATAATAAATTTCACCCTATCTTATTTTTAGAACTAGTCCTGTGACATATGTAAAATATAGTAGTTAAACACAGCATACAAAGACCCCAAAAAGTCATACAAAGGCTCCAAAAAGTCTACAACGTATTGATCAGATATTAACACAATAATGAAGTTGGAAGCCACTAATTCTTATATAGTTATACTTTTGGAGGGCTTTGTATGACTTTTTAGAGTCTTGTATCCTGATTTTAACTACCATATTTTTAATCCATTAAACTAAGGATTACCAAAATGGCAGCCATTATGAAAAACGCCCTGTGTGCTAAGCCCAAATTTCTGAGAGGGTCAGCTAATTTTGATCAGTATGTTCTAGGAACTTAGAAAACACTTTCTGACCTAGTTCCCCAGATAACGATCACAGATCTTTGATATTTGACTACTATTTTGACTCTACTATAATAGTTATTTAAACAATTTTAATGGATTATCTGCTGGTTACTCTGAGATAGGTGGCACTTAAGAGGTTAACTGGTGGAATATTTTGTTTTTGCAAGATAAACAAAGGCAATTGTAAAAACAACCTGTTTGTGTGTGTGTGTGTGTGTGTGGCAGGTTGTCTAGCTTGTATAGCTCTGAAAACCTGGAAGAATTTAATTATTCTGATAGCGAGATGAGTACTTTATCTTTTTGCTTGATTAACTTGATTTAAAATAATTTTTGATAAACTGGCAACAAATCAAGAAAGAAGACCTTGGTTTCGTTTGTTTTTTCTAAATTTTAGAAATAGATTTTTAAAAAAGTGTTCTCTTCTAGAAGAGAAGGAAAACACGAATTCCAAGAAATATAGGAATGGTGAGGGTATTGAGATACCACTGTAAAGGTCTATGGTTCAAACCATAGCTGCTCATTATTATATGCATATTTGAAACCAGCCAGTAATCTTCTGAATTTGTACAGCTTATCATATTTTAATTACATTTCATCAAAGTAATTACCATAAATTAACTATAGAATTTTTTCTTCTTTATAACCCAATTTTCATTGTCTCACTTAAAAGCATGTATACAGTTCTAGATGTACTGCTAGACATTCTTATTTTGCGATATTCTATGTAACTTTATGTAGAATGTGGATGAGCATAACAAATATCTTCAGCTACCAGAATATATCTACTTAGATAAGCATTATCTGAAAACTGAATTGGCAGAATAAAAAGATTTGGGTTGGTTGTAAGCAAGAAGTGTGAAGTTAAATATGATGGGATCAGTATTCAATAATCAATATATTATTTGTGTGTGTGTGTGTGTGTATATATATTGTGTTGTTACACATGAATTGTCGTTTTTTTTATTATTATAGAGAATAATGCTAAAAGCGAAAGATTTACAGATGTAATTGCAATAGCTATAACAAATGTCTAGGGAGGCGCAAACCTGTTCTTGATAGAATGGCCATCGACCCACGAGAAATGGTTTGAGCACTTCCTTGATACTTTAGGACTTCAACAGTGACCTTTATCAGGTCATTTCAAGGCAATAGGAAAGATTAAGAAATTGGAAAATGTGTCCCACCTGAACTGAATGAAATGCTCCATGACAGTGCCCAACCCCACACCTCTCAGCTGACTGTGGGATATGAAGTCTTGTAGCATCCTCCATAATCACCTAACATTTCTCCTATAGATTATCATCTTTTCAAGCATTTTGAACTTCATTTCCATAATAAAAGGTTTAACAATAGGAAAGCCATAATTTGTGCTTTTACTGAATTTGTGACCACTAAACTAAGGAATATGGCATATTATTATTAGAGGATCATTGGAAAAAAGTTATTTCTTCAAATGGGTAATATTTTGATTAAATATTTGCTGTTTTTTTTGTTGTTAATATCATGCTTCATCTTACTATTCAAAAAACATTTCATGTAACAAGCTAATACAAAAGGGAAAGAGTTAAAAAACACAATTGAATGAACAGTTAGATAAAGAAATATAGCAAGAAAATGCACATGGACAATGCTTTGAAGGCAAAGAACCTGATATATCCATTGAATAGAGGGTCTAAACAGAAATGTTCTAGTAATATATCCACCTCCTCAGAATTTCTATGAAACCTATTCCTTGTACCCTTAGGAGATAGAGAGATATCTGGTTGTGATAGAATGGGAGAGTGGACAGCAAGAACCAGTGATTAGCAGTCTGCTGCTCATAAGATAGCAGAGAAGGAATCTAATATGTCCATTACAAGACAGTTTTCAAAGCTTTATCCCATTGGGTACAAGTGCATTAAAATACAAAATAAGCAGTATGGTTATCTTAAAGATTTTTTTTACTTCAATATTGAATTGCAAACTGATTATATTTGATTTAACTCTTTTAGATATGTGTTTTTGTTTGGTTTTTTTAAAAATTTCTCTGGTTTTTGTGATATTGGAAAGAATATAATGATCTTGATTTTTAGTTCCAGTTCAATACTCAGAGTGGTATCCCGACAATCTGCCAAGAGGCAGATTGTCGGGATACCACTCTGAGTATTTCCCCTTCGTGACATTTTTCTGGGGCAATGGGAGTTACTTGGCAGTTCCCATTTCTTCTGCAAGTAACATATGGCAAGTTGTAGTGGGTTACATGGTACCAGCAGCAAGGAGTCATCCCTGACTTGACCTATTAGAAGAAGTGGAACCAGTCTGCTCTAGGGGCTTCACTCTTGGTTTTTGGAATCAAAAGTTGTCAATATAAATTGTTATTGTTTGGAATCAAAGAGTTGTCAATATCCTAGACTGGTTGCCAACCAAGACTAGAAAGCCCAGTGTGCCCTATGTACCCATAGCTGGGGGGGGGGGATTAGAAGTGGATTCATGCCTTTTTCTAAGACCATTAGTACAAAGTGAACACTGACTGTCTCAGCCAGAATCTGAACTCTGTTTGGTGATTGTATTTTCTGTGCTGTTAACTGTTAGGCCACCTACACCTTGGAATGTTTGAATTTGTAGAGTTAATCTGCAACACAAACAAGGTGTTCAATCATCTGAATAACCATTTGAATGTTAATGACTCTTCTCAAAACTATAGAAAATATATTGACACTATTTTATTCAAACCAGATTAAATGTCATAACATTACTTTAACATTGGAAGTTTTCAGATTTGATGACTTGGTCATGTTTTCCAGGTCAGGATAAAGATTTTTTTTAAAATGGCAATTTTTCATTTACAGATCACTTGCATTTTTTGGTAATGACAACTCATTTTGAGGCATTGAGAACAAAAACCAAAAAGTTGTAGCTCTGTTAATATCAATGAAAAGAATGGAAAAATGGTGTCTGATGTCGAGGAGGGCGGTCACAATGAGGAAATCAATATTTAGCAAAAAACAAGGTTAGGTTTAACCATTCTATTGTTTTGCTATTAAATGCTCTGCAGGTGAGCACTTAGAGTGATGACATATCAATCTTACCTTGACAGATGTGATTCAAATGGATTTATCTCTCCTCACTACTTAATTAAGGGAGGTAAAAAAAAATATGACTGTTTGATCTTTGGAGAATAAAAATAATAAGAGAAAAGTATTTGATATATTCTGTTTGTTTAATTTAATTCAAAAGAGCAAATTACCCAATGGTTTATTCTAATTTTTAAAATTTTTTCCAAATTTTTGTTACCTCTCTCTAAAGAATACAAGAGTGGATCAATAGGTCCATATCCTGACATGTAGTTAATAGCTGAATTTTGATCTGAAATTTTTGTTGTATAATGTTCGATCTATGTGATTAACATTCTCCACTGAATTAAGTGGATTGACAAGGAGATAATTAAATGCTGAAAATAGAAACAGTGGCCTGAAGTGTATAAAAACAACTAAAATTAGGATGAAGGTAAAAAGTAGTCAAATAAAAAATAAAAAAGTGATGTGTTAAAATACTTCATCCAATAATAAATAAAGATTGATTAATAAATATTTGTTGTAAAATAAATGCTTTTGTCTGCATTAAGCCACAGATTTATTGATGTAACTATGTATATATGTAATAATTTTAAAACTGCTTACAACCATCTATTGTGTATGCTTATATAGTTCAAATGTGTGGGGCACTGAATTTGTAAACCAAGGGTCATGAGTTCCAATTTCAAAGAAGGCATATATCCTATTGAACAATCATATTGGTCTTATGAACATTTACTTAAATATTCTTTTGAATTTTAATTGCATGGGAAATGATTTTGTCATTTCATAGTTTCAGTCTTGTGTAGATATATACAGATGTAATAATACATCTCTGTGCAGATTGTGTATGTGTGTGTGTGTGTGTGTAATATATATAATGTACACAAATGTACATGCAATCATACACATCTGAGCAGATGTACACACACACACACAGGGAGTAATTGACAGTGTGGAAATGAAAGAGAAAATGTGTTACATCTCAAAATGTATTATTAACCCACTGTGACACTGGTGTCACATACAATTTAATTGATCTGCACAGTCTCTTATATAATATTATATTTTATCCTTGATTTTTAACTCATGAAGTGTACTAAATGACATCTACTGAACATCCTGGTGCAGTCATGTGACTGTGTGTCAATTTGACTACCCATAATCCCACATAATGTCCCATCAAGTAGAAATGGGTCTGAGTTCTTATGGGTTAAGTTAAAACTTTATGCATTTTGCCTTATTGCAGGCATCATCAGAAGTGGTGCAGTACAGAAAATTGTGATTTTGCAACCCAATACATGTTGAGCAAAATAAAAATGAATACTGGCTGTGTTTTGGAGAGGAGGAAAGAAAGTTTTGTTTTTTTTTTTGGGGGGGGGCTTGGATATAGGTCAAAGGGGTTAGGCTTGTGGTGTCTCTGTCACAGTGGGGGTTGGAAAACAAGGGACATGTAATGTGTGTGTGTTTAGATAAAGTCTAGGATGTTTATGCTTTGGTTCTTAAATAGATAAGAGGTTAATGTGTATGTTACTGGTTTGTGTGAGATATCTATTTGATATATATTTATATATATATAATTGTACACACACACAGATGATTTCTGTATTTTTCATTCTATGTTAAAATAGTAACATTGACTGTAGATCCTGAAATAAAGAGAATCACTGAAGATCATGGTAGTTATTTCAACTTGGACAGTAAGTAATAAATGTCATTCATCAAGCAATAGATTTGAGATAAACTTTAGCCCTGATGACCTACAGTCTTAGGCTTTCCCACTGAGCTACAACTGTTGGCATGATTTTTGAGTATTTCTTTCTTTTTTTTCTCCAGTAGATATACAGAATTTCTAGTTATTTTGCTGACAGTCAAAAGATTAGTTGATACTGTTTGTGTTTGGAATCTTATCGGCAAAAAGATGGAATCAGTCTTGCCAGAAATTTGCTTATTACTAAATGTTGTTTTTTTTTCTTTTAAATGTTTTCCAGAGGATTTGTGGATATAACTGTCCTACTTTTCATCTCTTTCTTTAGAAGGAAAAATGCAGCTGTACTTACTTACACACACACACAAGTCTATATGCATACTAATATGTAAAACTGTTATATGAGCCAATAGATACTTTGAAATACCTTGTGAAGATATTTGATGGACCAAACTAATTTTGGCACAAGGCTACATTCATGGAGCACTTTGCTAAATTAACTCACTATAACTGATTTACAAACCACTATGCTATGATGAAACTCTGTATATATCTTGGTTTGTGAATATATTGGATTCATAAGATGCTTATTTTTGTTTCTATTTAGATAATTTTTTGTTCCCTTCTTTCCACTGTGTTTCGATCGTATGTAGGCGTCACGATCATATAGCACACGTGCTATATTATCATGATGCCTACACACGTGTGCTATGATGCTACACACGTGTTCTATATGATTGTGATGCTACACACGTGTTCTATATGATTGTGATGCCTACACACGTGATCTATATGATTGTGATGCCTACACACGTGATCTATATGATTGTGATGCCTACACACGTGTTCTATATGATTGTGATGCCTACACACGTGTTCTATATGATTGTGATGCCTACACACGTGTTCTATATGATTGTGATGCCTACACGCGTGTTCTATATGATTGTGATGCTTACACACGTGTGCTATATGACTGTGATGCTTACACACGTGTGCTATATGACTGTGATGCCTACACACGTGTTCTATATGATTGTGATGCCTACACACGTGTGCTATATGATCGTTACGCATACATAGGCGTCACAGTTATTAGAAACTGTCAACATAAGTTTCTTCAGTTTTTAAGCTGGTCTGGCTGACTATGTATGGTGCATACAGGCCTTACCAATAGGGCTAGGGGCTGAAAATTTAAACATTTACTCCTTATTATATCTAGAAAAACTTATTGTTTTTGTTTTTGTTTTTTGAAAATTACCCCACTATTAATATCAAATAGAAGTGTGTATATGTGCATACATTAACTTTAGGTACCAAATGTGTTAAGAATTAGTGTACACATTTATATTTTACTAGTTGAAAGCCACCCTATTGGGAAGTTTCCAGCTAGTATGTATATGTATATGCATATGGAACGGAAAGTAAAGGTTCAATTTAGCATTATAGTTAAATTGTAAATAGACGCCCCCATCCTCTAAAATCCTTGAAACCATTTTTTTCTGAAAACATTCCCATAGGTCCATTGAGTATACTTGCCAAATTTGGTTGAGCTGCATCAATGTTTAAACAGTGGACACAGTGACAAACAGAGCCAGTCCAGTTGTTTTATATAATAGAAATGTATAGGAGCATAAAATTTAATTTTTTGCAACTATAAATTAGGGTTTTACTCATGGAAATGATGGTAGGGTCAGTGATTGCATAGACCAGCGGTTCCCAACCTGGGTTCTGCAGACTCTTGTAGTAGTCCACAAAGGTATTACTGGGGATCTGTGAGCTTGTTGAGTAGGCAGACGTTTTAAAAGCCTGGGGTCCATGGGAAAATTCATTTAAATAAAACGGTTGAAAAGGTTGGTAACAACTGGCATAGATAATATTTTTGAGAGTCTGAAATTTATGTGCGAATCAAAATTATCATAACATTAGCAAAAGTTCTTCTTAGTGAAAAATATTAATCCACATTGCTATTAACTTGTAGTTTGATTTTGAAGTACAGTATAATACTGTACCTTAAATTTGATATTGATTTGTAATTCTTGAATAAATATTGTCACCTAAAAGAAGCCTCTGTGCTTTCCATAATACAATCAGGGACTTTTCTTGAAAAATCAGCTCAAGTTTTACATGATATACAGAAAAATTAAAGCTTGTTTTTTTGGGTATTTTTTTCCAAAGTTGTTATTGTTGGTAGTGGTAGGGGCTTGACTTTTACATGGATGTATATGGTGTGTGTGGGTGTGTCCCAGAGTTTTTCATTTTTATAGAGAGTATGCCTTCAACATTGAGCTTTTGAGGTTTATTTTAGGCTTATATAAAAAAGAATGATGTAGATACTATTGCTAGAAGTAACAGGACTTTTATTTGTATATAAGATTTTCGTTTTGGGTTTATTCACTTTGATGATTTTTATGCTTCTGATTTTGTGGTTATTTTTTTTACTGCTCCCTTCTGCTGCAGCTGTGGATTTTTTTTAAGAAGACTTTCATTGGGGACAGTTTTTAGAGATTTTTATTTTTATTGGAGACATCCTATCTTGTGCACATTTCCTGTGGGTGTAATATATATACAAGAATTGGCATGGCCTGAACTGCAGCTAATAAAATACAGAACATATGGAAATCAACATTATGTACAAACCTTAAGGTTCAGTTCTTTAGAGCTACAGTGGAAAGAGTCCTAATGTTTGGTGCCGAAAATTGGACACTAACAAAAAGCATAGAAAATCACCTTGATGGAAATTATACAAGACTGTTGAGGATGGCACAAGACATCTCATGGAAAGAGTGAAAAACAAATAAATATATATATATGGAGATCTTGATCGCATCTCCAGGCTAAAATTCATTGGGCATTGCTGGAGAGGGAAAAAAAAAAAATCAAACGCTGCACCTAATTATGGGAACCTACTCAGGGGAAAAGATCAAGAGGCCAACCATGCATAACATACTTGGACCAAGTCTGTAGCAATACTAAGCTGCAAAAGGAATGCAAAACTGAGTTGCGTGGCTGAATAGAGTCTTGGAAGTCCAAGTCTGCTTGACCTGGATAGGTT
>VCCN01006687.1:3137423-3155807 GCA_006491835.1 Architeuthis dux | reverse complement strand
CTGGTTGGGAACCACTGCTCTAGAGAGTAGGTTTATGTTGGCACTCACACCCATTTACTCTTCTTTTAAATTTGTAAGAATTCAGAATTTGCAATTGAAACTTGAGGTTTTGAGGATAGAATTGGTTTGTGGTCAGGAGTGGGGGTAGTTGTATGCCTCACAACTATATAAAGACCTTTTTGTCCCCGGCAGAGGGGAAAAAATTGGATAACTTTGTTATTCCTTTATATATTTCAATGAAATTTTGTAGGTAGGTTTGTGGGAAATTCTACCTGATGGATGGTGAGTTATGGCCAATCTGATTGTTTGTTTACATTTTATAAGCAAAAACGGTTTTTGTTTACAATTGGGAAAATTTTGCAAATCTTGACCGATCTTGCTGAAATTTGGCTATAATGTTGACAAAGCCTCAGGAATTGAAAAATGGTGAGTTATGGTCGATCCGATTGTTTGTTTACATTTTATATGTAAGTAAATATATGTCCACATGCAGAAAATATTGAACCTTGGAACTGCTGAACTGATTAGAATGAAAATTGTTATACAGGTTCTTGGACACCTAATTACTGAGAATATATAACGTTTTTGAGAATTTTATGATTACAATTTAAAAAATCTTGTATCTCTGATAGTTCAGCTATACCATATTATATTGGTTGTGAGAGACAAACACCATCAGGCCACAGACACACACACACACACACATTTTCTGCCGGGCACATTTAGGTATACTTTTAAGATTTTTGTTTAATTCTATCAAATAATTTCTGTTACATTTCTTCTTTGTTGGAAACTAGAAATGTGAAAGGTCTTTTAAAAAATGTTCTCAGCTGCAGTACAGTACAGATTTTATACACTCAAACTTTTAGTGAACATTGGAATATATTGGTACAAGACAAACATTATTTCGAATTAGCACAGATAACAGGATCTACTTGAGGAGTTGTTAAATGGCCACAAGCCTTTGGTGTTTTTATTCCTTCCCTTTCTCTCGTTGTTGTAGCATATACACAATAGTATGTGCTGCCTTTTAAATGAATCTACTACGTTTATTGATTATTCAAATATTTCTGGGTTATCTCCCTTTGAAAAAGATTTTTCTCCCTTAGTATGCAGAGCTTGGTTTCAAGTGAGCCCACATTTACAGAATAATAGCCTTCATTTAAATATAAAATTTTTAAAAATTTATTTTAAACGAAGCTGTGCTGCATAACTGAAACAATAGATGGACAATCAGTCAGACTCATCCTTTCCTGTCGATAATGTTAAATTTTTTTAAATGCTGTGTGAATGAGCAGTTAAAGGATTTAAACTTATATTTTCTCTAACTGAAATTTAAATGAATATTTGATTGAAACATCATATATTATAGACTTAAACATTATATAAATATAAGATGAACACAGAAATTTATGGATTTCATAGAAAAATTAATAGAGGTAATTTTTGGATACTAATATGCAAAAATATTTTCATATTAAAAAATGTTTGCCCATCCATATTAATTTATTTAGGTATATATTATGGTGGCATTGCAAAATTGACATGACCAATTTTGTTGAAATTTGAAGAGGACTGTTTTGGGCCGGGACATGATAAATAAGAGTAAAACTGGAGAAAATAAAGTGCCTTAAATAAACTGCAGAGAAATGTAAATCCGTATTATTTTATGCGTATAAATATAAGCATTTAATAACCTACAAACACTGCGTGTCAAGTAGGGAGTTACTGAGTTGATTGGATTTAAGTTTGAGTCTGGGTGAAGGCACTTATAATAAACTACTTCATTATTAACTTTTTTTAAAAACTTTTAATAATTTATATTTTTAATCTTATAAATAAAAATTATTGCAACAAGTTTGTTATAAATTTTTAAATTAAGATTAATATCTGCTAATTTTTAAGATTTAATTTTGAGGTATTCCTTAATATATTTTGAAAAATAACTTTGTTTCCATACTATTGTACCAAGCAGAAGTTAGCAATCAAAAGAGAAGAATTATCTTCTTTTATTTACTGACAGGCCATATTAAATGTCAAAAACATTGGAAATTGTTTTCATTGTTACCAAAACTTGTAAACTATAATTGAAATTAATATTTAAATCTTTTTTACCTGTTTTGATAAAGTAGATCATTTTATTTGTTTCAAAATGATTAAGCTTTGTAAATAATTGAAAATAATGCTTATGAATGTATGTGAAAACTTTACTTATAAAATTGAATATATTGTAACATCCTGCACCCATTCTGTAATAGAAAATAATTATGCTGTCTGAAAAGATACCTTCTGTAATTTTGAGTTGTCATTATCATTCCAAGATTTGTTCAAGACAATTGAACTCATTCTTTTTGTTGCTTTTCTTGTTACCACAGCATTTCAACAGTCCTCGGGTGTACAAAGATACCTTCTCTAATTTTAAGATAAGTCATTATCATTCCAAGAGTTGTTCAGTCTGTTGGTCTCATTCTTTTTGTTGCTTTTGTTATTATTACAATATTTCAGCTGAACCATTCTACAGCCTTCATCAGGTATACAGTCAGTATGGCAAGAGGTGTGTGCTTAAACTAATGTCTACCAACAATAATCATTTTTTGTTTTACAGTGTTGGTGGGCATTACCTGAAAGAAAACATTCCTCTACTTCTTTCTACATGGATTGTACAAGGTCTGTCCAGAAAGTATCCAGCTATTTAATATTAAGGAAACAAATAGTCTACCTAGAGCAATGGCGTCTTAGTACTTGGGACCTCACACACTTATTCCAGTGTCTCTTCAATTTTTCAAAACAGTCTGCATAGTCCACTTTCAAGATTGCCATCAGCTGTCTTGTCATGATCTCTTTAATCTCACCTACAGTCTGAAATTTCTTTGGGAAAAGCCAGAATTTGTAGGCAGCCACATCTGGACTGTAGGGGATGGACAGACCTGGCTGATGCAAAGTTTAGTAAAAAAAACTTGAAGAATGGGCAGGCTCAGTTATTGGGAATACAACATTCACACACTACACAAGCTAGCTCAATGGTGTCTCACTGCCGACTGAGTTACCCCAAGGAAGAGTTTCTGCTAATGCTTGCACAGTAAGGTCCTCTCTGATTGGTTGCAAAGTTACATCAAAGCCGAACAACCGGTTCTTGAGATATTCAAAATGGTTGAATACTTTCCGGACAGGACTCATAGAATTGAAGAAAGCTATAGGATGGTTGAGCTGAATGTGGTAATAACAAAAGCAATTAAAGTGATGAGATCAATAGTAAGAACAACACTTGGAATGCTGTCTGAAGTTCTGAGATGAAGTGCTTTATTTATGCAATGAATTATTCAGATGAATATCCTTACCTTTATTTTTACAGAACATTATGACTGATGTGCTCTCCATCATTCTTCAACTAGTTTTTTCCCCATAATTTCCACTACCTCTTTAATTAAAGCAATTCTCAGATCTGCACATCAAAGATTCATACTGACAGTGTAAATTAAAATACTATGCATTATCTGGGAATCTTCCTTGCAGAATCTTTCATGTAAACTACCATATATCTATTTATTTAAAAAAAATCTTCCACTTGTACTCGAGGTGTTGTGGGGAGGTGGAGACGACAGTCATGTTATTTTGGCTGTTTCATTTTCCTTTATCTTACTCGAGTATTTTATTATAACCAGCTTCCTGCTTGCTAGGCCCATCGAAGCTTCACCAGAGCCCTGTTAACTGTACATTTCGGGAGTACATTCCCCACTGTCTGTTGCTAGGCTCTCGTGACGCTGGATGAGGGATTTGACTTTCCCAGTTTGAATTCCTTTGTCTCCTAGACTGGTTGCCAACCAAGGCTGAAGAATCCAGTCTGCCCTGCTATTTAGAGGAGAGATAGATTCATGCCCTGCTATTTAGAGGAGAGATAGATTCATGCCTTTCCCAAGGGGATTAGTGTGAAGTGAACGCAAACTATCACAGCCAAAGTTTGAACCTCTTTATTTTTTTTTTTTTTTCCAGAATATCAGTGCTTTGGAAATTTCTGAATCTTGGCTCAAAATTTCTGAATTTCGGCTCAAAATTTCTGAATCTTAGCTCAATTTCCTAACCGGTAATTTGAAGGATTAAAAAGAAGTTCCAATATAGTACTTCTTTCAGTTGGTAAAAGTGAACATTGTGTGCATGTGCATGTGGACCTAATTATTTTGAAGTTGTTACCGAGTGCTTCGATCTTCATTGAAGAACCTTATTATTAATCTTTCTTTCTGTCACTTGAAAGCAACCTTGAGTATCAAAGGATAAAATCAACTACTTAGAAAAAAATTGGAAAAGCCTACACAACCACTAAAGTTTAATTACTCTTCAGATTTTAGTTTGATAGTCTTTTCTCTATCCTTATAATTTTTAAATTCATCTTTAACGTATGATTGCAGATAAAAACTTTAGTGTTAAAAAAAGCAGAAAATATATTTTAGGAATTAGATCCTCTGAGAATTCATTTTGTATGAATGCTCAAATTCTTGAGAAATTATTAAAGGAATAAATTTTGTCTGTAAATGGCAAAACTGTACTATTGTAAAAACGAAGAAATATTTTGAGTACACTTTTATGTTGGATAGTTGGGTTAGCATTTCAGCTATCTTGTTCAAGCACTATTGGTACAAAAATTTGCCAGAACTTTCGTTACAACCTAATAAATGATCAACTTTTTGAATTCATATTATATTCACTATATCTCTTCTAAATATACTACAGAGATTTTGGTATCTGCTTGCTTCCCAGACAGGCTTTTAGTAATTATTGTATCATTATATGTGATCATTAAAGTGAATGAAAGGTTCAACATTTTTGTTTAGTCAATTCTACCCAGGATATTATGAGTTGCATAAACAGCTAGTTATGCGCTATATTATTAGATTCTCTCATCACCAATTGTTACATCAGCAAATCCTGGTAGTCCATGGTTGAATTAGTACCACTTGAACAATAGTTATATTTCCAACTATTATATCTATGGCTGGATGTTTTAACCACATTGTTGACTGCTACACCTTTGGTGATACAAGCTAATTCTTTGTAGCCAAATTATGTTGTTTCAATTTGATCTAAGATTTGTTATTGGCACTCAGAAATATTGAGTTCATTACTTGAGTCTTGATACTGACTTAATCACAATGTTATGGTAGTCAATGGTTGACTTGCAAATCTCATAGGTGATCTCATAAAGTGTTACTTTAGTTCTACATTTTTATATACTTTTGACTGAATGATAGTAAGTTAGAAAGCGGATGATGTCAGCTATGGTAGTATTTCTATCCTGCTGCTACAATCAGGGAACTTAGCAAACAATTCAATGTTCACCATATTGTTGTATATTGGGGTGAATGTCCTGGACTTGGATAGAAAGGAAGGACTCGAAGACTGGTTGTAAAAGTATGAGACATATTTTTATTTCATAGCATACACATTGTCGGCTGAAGAGTGTGAGAGAGATAAGGAGAACCGTCAGTCTGTCCTCAACAGGGACAGCGGTCTCGTGCCTTCCCAGCCCTAGGCGGTTTGGCTACTTGGGTCTCTGTCCTCTGTTCGGGTCTGCTCTGAGCTCCCTTGTCTCGGCTCTGAGCTTTATGGATTCCGAATGCCCATGCTTGTGTCATTTCTGGTTTCATCCTGTTTTTTGGACACCTACACATATACCTATTTCCTAAGGTAACCGGGGTACCTTCAATTTCTGCACAGGTGTTGACCTCGAAATAACCTTTTTGTGGTAGTATATCATAACAATATGACTGTTTGAAGAAGCTAGGAAAAGTGTCAAAGGCCTGAAAATGGATCCCACCTGTCCATAGCAAATCGCCAGCAACATGTTGATTGTTGTGAGTCACTGCATTCTCGGCAGCTCCTGGCTCCTTTTTTTGGACAGAGTTGTTATTGAGGATGAGAAATGGTTCCTGCTGTTGTCAGTGGTGATGATTGACCTGTGCCCCAGCAGAGAGGTGACTGTCATCTGAAGATCTTGTTCAATGTTTGGTGGGATATGCAAGGAATCATCCACTACAAACTTTTAAAAGATAACCAGCCAGAGCTGAAGTTTACTGCCAATGATTTTGGCATTTGAAAACAACTTTGGATAGAAAACTCCCATCCTGTATCACGATAATGCATATGCTTCTACTGCTCGACTGACAAAAAATCTCATAGATGCATTCTGCTGGGGAAAAAAACAATTCATCCACCATACTCTCCTGACCTTGCTTTATTTGACTATCATTTGCTTAGGAGTTTGCAAAACCGTTTTGATGGACAAAGACTCACTTCAAGCAAAGAGGTTGAAAATCAGTTAGTCTCTTATTTCAGGTCAAAATCGGAGAAGTTTTACAAATCTGGTATCGAAAAACTTGTTGATGGAATAAGCTTATCGAAAGTGAAGGAGAGTATATTAATGCTCAAGTGTTTCTTTAATCACCACTATATTTGTGTTTCTAAATAAATTGAAACATCGGGTAGAACTTTTTTTACAATATGATAATACTTATCTATGTTCTGTTAGAAAACTTATGCAAAATAATAATTTCAGAGTCATGCCTAGGGGGTAGACATATTGAATCCCTGTGTCACAGAAGAATTTATCATAACACACACTAGGTGAGTATTGGTCTTGGTGCAAGAAGGTGAAGGGTTTTCACCAGGTTATGAATGAATGAAAATTACCATGGTAACATTAGCGCTCTAAAGTGGAATTTGATGACTAAACACTAAACTTTGCAACTTTTTATCTAAAATTTGTTTGAACGAGTTTCAGCACTCAATCTGTATGTTGTGCATTGAAAAATCAGAAAGAAATGGATTTTCAGGTGTTAAGAATTAATGCAAGCATTACTGAAAGATAAAATAGGATTTTATACATATGACAACAACAACAACAACAAAATGATGGTTAGCAAGCTAGTTTCTCAGACCAAGTCACTAGTGTAGTGAGTTTGATCCTCACTAGATACCTAATGATGTCACCTTGTGCTTAGACTATGCTAAGCTTAGTAAATAACTTGGGCACCAATATATAGAGTGATGGTTAGCAAGCATTTTCTAGTTTCGGGAGTTCAATTCTCATGGGCTTCTCACTGTGCTAGATTAATCTAAGCTTAGTAAATACCTATATCATTCCAACAGGCTCACATTTTCTAAATATCACAACATATACACCTTAAAAATAGATAATCTGAAATGTGATAATATCATGGATATGAAGGAGGAGTTCAGTTGTTTGAAGAAAATTTGGAATATCAGAAGTGCTTGCAATAAAGGAACACTAATTCTAGTGAAAATCTCTTTCATGTTTTAACATATGATAAAAAGAAAAACTGATATTTTAAAGTATCCCTGTTAAAATGATTTTTTATGCATCTGAATTATCAAAAAAATTTTTTTTTTAAACTTAAGATTGTTAGATAAATTTGTATATATAGGAAAATATATTCCGGAGAATAAGTGTCAGGGATGTCTCTCTTTTGAAAATGTAGAGTGTTAGATAAACTTGTATTTGTAGAAAAAATGTATTCTGGAGTAAAATTGGAGAATAAGTGTCAGATGTCTCTGGTATTTTTTTTTTAAATCTCCTTTTTGCATTATCTCCTAACATACTAATTTCAAAAAAAAAAATTTGGTTTTAATTTTTTTTAATGAAACTGTATTTGTAAATCTGGCATTATGAGTTGAAAGGATCAGACAAAATTTGTCAGCAAAGTTTATAATTTTGTAGAGATATTTGAACCTAGTCATAAAGGCTACCTTTGCTATAATTTAATATGATATAGATCAGGGTATCTCAACCTGGGCGATATCGCCCACTGGTGGGCGGTGAGGAACTGCACGGAAAATGGTGGGCGTTTTGAAATTTTGGTGGGTGGTATAGGATTTTGAGTATTAAAGTCTGTCAACAGCAACATTTTCTATTCAAATGGTTCTTCGGACGATTGAACTCCTTCTTGTTATTTGTGTTGTAAACACAACGTAGTTCAATCGAACCATTTGAATATTAATGACCTTTTTAATGACCCTTCTCAAAAATATAGAAAGAATCAGCAACATATCTGTATATTAATTTACCAAGCAGCACTGTTTTAACACACATTATGTAGGTGTGTATAGAAATCTGTACTACACTCTCTGTAGGTAGGTACGTGGTACATATATGTTACTACTTTATATTACTTTCATTAGATAATCTTGTAACGCAAAAGCCGTTTATTTTTATTGTTTTGTAAGAGTTAAAATGTTTTTTGTATTCTATAGAATATTTTCTATACAGGTGGGCGGTGGAAAAAATTCCCATGTGAAAGTGGGCGGTGACGACAAAAAGGTTGAGAAACCTTGATATAGATGGATATGCATAAAAGAATTTTTCTCTGCAATCTGCAACTTAATAAGAGAGAAGAATAAGTCACATATACTTTGCTTGCTGTAGAAGTCTAAAGAACGAACAATTCTTCATTGGTTTTTGGCTTTGTTTTATCCACATTGATCACTGGATGATTCCCTTGCAGGAGGAATTTCCGTGTTGTTAGCTATCGTTTCCAGTTATCTTCTCTCTTAGTGTTTAAAGATATTTTAAAGTGACAATTCAAATGGCATTCATCTCTTTTCCGGCTGTCAGCGTTTTCTTCAGTTCTCATCCTGCCCTTCCAATCATTAAGGATTATCTTGATTGCCTAAAGGAAATCCACTGGGATTTACTGAAGGGAGATAACTGCTGACAAATCTATCACTGTCCTCCTGAAATGAGAACAACTGAAAGAGAATAATAATGAAAAAAGAAAAAAAATGCTACAAGCTCTTTGGCATTATCTAAATAAAAAAACAAAACTTTCCATGAAATACTTGTGCTATTTGTTGATGAAAATCTTTCTGGTGGAGTTTGAGGCTGTAAATTAGTGTATGGACAAGATAAGCTTCTATTTTACAAGGATGGTTTAGAAATTTTTTTTTTGTACTTGGTTTCTGTAAGCCTTGTTTCTCCATTTCGCCAGTCCCCACATCCGTTCTGCTTTTTGTGTGTTAACTCCTAAGGCTGCTGAACAAGGCGGAACAGCTACAAGCATTTGTATTTGTATTTGGCTAATAAGAATAATAACATTTAGGATTAATAGCTGAATTGTAACCACCTAGTAAATAAAGTTTCTTTTGTATTAACTATACCTTCATATTTATTGTCTACCCTGTGTATGTCTACTCAATCGTAACTAACCCGGTACAACAGGAATATCAGTGCATTCCTTTTTTTCGAGTATTAGATGCAAAATTAAATTAATACTACTAGCTCTGTAAAAGGGACAACACTTATTTTTAGGGACTACATTTCTTAATTTGTACCTCACAATGTACTCCTTAATAGCATTTAGAAGCGTTTCTGCTGTTAGATAGTAAAGAATAACTGCCTGAGGAGTTAACACACAAAAAGTGGAATGGATGTGGGGATTATTGAAATGGAGGGACAAGGCACAATGAGTAGCATACAGATAACAAAGAAGTAGGTACCAGGTTTTTGTTTGTTTGATTTGATCATAGAAAGAAAACTAGGCTTCTGATAGGTAATTCCATGTCAAATCAACAAATCTTTAGGGCAAAAATAATCAAACCTCTTAAATTTCCATATAAAATGAGATATTCCATTTGAAAATTCATTTTAACATGCACAAATGGACCTTTTTTATGAATTATAGTTCATTAAAATCCTTGTAGCACAAGTTCCCATTTGTTTTCCACCATGAAATGTTGTACATATCATACCAAAGGCCAGACCAATTATTTGCCAAATTTAGAAAGGTCAAGTTCGAGGTCAACTTTTTTATTTGACCTCTGAGGTAAAAATGCATAGATCTACTTTAACTCTTTCCTTCCTGACAGCCAAATTTTCAATGATTATTCCCAATGTATCACTTCCAAGTCCAGTGAAATAAAACCATGAAAAAGTTAATTGAAAAGGATATTATTATTGATTGATTGGCATTGTTATGATTTAAATATGTATATGATTTCAATTTAAACATGTTTTTTAGTCATTTTCTTTTTTGTTGCCCGGGGAATAATGCAAATACGAGATCAGGGCTTGAGTGAAATTTATTATCATGCCTAAAGAAGGGAAGAAAGAGTTAAAATGGTATATAAATGAGTTTTCTAGGTGTAAAAACAACTGAGATATTGATTACAAACTTTGTCATTACCTCCAAAAATTCACATTTTTGCAATGTTCAGAGGTCAGTATCTCCTGAACCCATTGAACTAGAAATTTGAGGTAGATGCCTTTCAATTAGTCTCATAAAGATCTATAATTGTGCCAAATTTGAACAAAATCCATGATGGTCATGGTTTGACCCCTAGTTGATTTGACATGTTTTTATTTATTTGAGTGATAATAGAAATACTACATCTAGGACAATATCATCCTTTGCTTCTTATTGCTACTGTTCGAACAATTAAACTGTATCTGATGTGTAAATTAGGGTTGCTATTCAAAAGTTAGGGAATTTGGTCATGAAAAAGAAATTACTTACCCTAACAGCTAGTTTCTGCAGTCTCCTTCGGAAAGGTTCTCATGGACATATACAATGATCTCACAAACGGTGACAACAAAATTCTGTACTACATTTAGTGTATGAAAGCTGTTCAAATTCCCTGTTGTTTTGCTTATCACTTTGTATAACTAAATCATATACACTTACATATTAAATCACTAGTTTGAGACTTTCAAATAGGAAATGATAGGACAGCCTTTCAGAAATGAAATCAGGTGTTTATTCTAAACCAATAAATCAGAAAGTTATCCTAAAGAAACTTCCCACCTGCTGGGACTCTCCTCATAACCATCTGCCCTCCCTGTCTGGCCTCCCACTTTTCCCAGCTGGCTAAGGTAATGCTCATATCAAACCAAGGTGCTTAACGGAAGTGGTTTAATCAAAATGTTGTAAGGGATTGACGCACATAGTCATTCTTGTCTGACATACTTGAAGATTGATAAAACAGTTGCTTCATTAACAGCCAATATAACAGGTGTGTACATTACTATAATGATATGTCCTGTGGGTCCGCATTCGGGTATTTCCCCCTTGGGTTGCTTTAGGTAGCTGTTATTGTGTGGTCAGACTGGATAGGAAGTGAGTCTGTAAGATTAACATTCATTGTACGTTACTCAAACTGAATAATAAGTGCTTCTCTCTTTGTTTTTGTAGAAAGCTCCAATACCTAACCTTATCACATTCTCCTATTTATCCACTCACCATTCTTTCTTTTGCCTGTAAAAAGAAAAAATGATATATGTTTGTTTGTCTCTTCTTTGTATGTGACCCGAGTTATTTCTGGAACAATTTTCATTACTTGTAGATTTATTAATACTTTGGTTAGAAATAGATTAATTAAAGACAACAGACAGGATCACAATAGTGGGAGCACTTAGTGAGGATCGAACTCATGAACAATGGGATTCTTTTGTTCTTAGCCTTTTCAAGTGTTTAAACTCTTGTCCATAACGATTTACATTCATTGTAAGTTACTCAAACTGAATAATAAGTGCTTTTCTTTTTATAAAGCTCCGATTCCTAACCTTATCAAGTTCTCTAATTTTTTAACCCTTTTTTTTCTCTTTCACCTATACTCAAAAATAATGTTTTATGTGACATGACTAACTACTGGAACAGGTTTCATGATATTTTACTTGTAGATTTATGAAGACAGCAGACTAATGTCGCTGTTCAAAACGGGACAACTCAGAAAATGCCTGTCAGTACAACTCGAGTCACCCAAGCCTCCAAAAATCACAAGATTCCAACATGTTCCCAACAACACTGGAACACAATTCGCGCGGAATAACAACACCACAATTATCGTGAACTGATTGTTCTATAACTGTAGCCAGTTTCTCCCCCAACAGCCTTTTATTAGAATGGGAATCAGCCATGTACCCGGATGTTACGCCAGCCAATCATAATATACGGGCATCATACCCGGATGTAAATCTTTACATAAAATTACATTACGCTTATGCAAATGTGTCGACTTCTTTGTTACATTCAAATGGTTCTTCAATTGACTGTAATCCTTCTTGTTTGTGTTGTAAACACATTTCAGCCAATCCATTCTTTGTCCTTCTTCAGTGTAAAATCTGAGTGTGATGTAATAAACAAAAGTTTTTATTTTTAAGGTGGTAACCCTTATAACGCAGGGCCTGGGTGTATCTGTCTTTGTCATGTCGGCTTTAGGTCTGTGCAGAGTTCAACCCAATGTGGCTTCCGCTTCTCAACAAACCTATAGAAAATATCTTCTTTGTTACAGTTACAAATTTTCTCTTTTACAAAGACATTTGTTAGAGATAAGGTGTTTGTTGTCTTGAAATTTAACAAAGGTTAAAAATCAAAAGAAAGTTTGTGAGTTATTCTATTTGAGAAATTACTTTATCACCGATCTTCCCAGATTGACTGCTATACTGCAGGTAGATATTTTCTCTTTTACCTTGACAGGAGGAGGCTATAAGGGCGTGACTCCCCAGTGAGGAACAGACTCAAGTGGTTAGCAAGACTTAGCTGTTAATCATCATGTTGTCAGACATCCTTAGATGCTCAGCTTAAGCTTAGTCAGGCACAGGGCCACAATAGTGTGAGCACTTAGTGAGAATTTAGCTTGGTAAACATCATTCTGTCATGTGGCTGACTGTTAGATTGTATTCTTCCATATAACTGACCATTGTGAGTGATTGTTTTCAGGTTATTATTGGCTTCTGTCAAGGTTAACTAGGAGGGTAACAGCTTTCTGCTGTTACTACCTGGACAGGTTAGGTAGGTAGGTAGGTAGGGAAAGTGGTTTACCCAAGTGCTAACTCACCTAGTCACCTGTCAATCATTGTGTCATGCCAGAAATGGGACATTTTTTTGTCAAGATATCGAATGATGAGACAGAATGCAGGGAGAAGTGGATTCATGCCTTACCCAAGAGCATTAGTGCTAAGCCTTACCAAAATTCCAACTTGGTTCTATTTTTCTGTGTTGGTCATGGTTATACCACTCTGCACCTGGTAATAATAAGGATGTTGTTATCCTTTTTTTTTAATAATAAATATATACAATCAAACAAGGTGAAAATGTTTGACCTAATGATTTAATGCAAATAATTCTTCAAGTTTGTTTTTTTTCCCCTACTCTGTATAAAGCGCATTCAGATAAGGTAACTATAGGATATTCACGTTTGTTGAATATGCACAGAGATATGCAACCTTTTAGGCTTTTAAATAACCAATTAGCTGAGTGCAGAAATATCAACAATTTGGTTAATCAGATTTTTTTCTTTTGTATGATAACCAAAAATGAAATAAATACCATTTGGTGCATCATGACCTCTGTAGATGTCAATGGGTCACATTGATCAATTTATGTGACCCATAAAGATGTCAATGAGCTCGATAATATATTAAATTGATTAATTAGTAAGTTTATTTTTCTTTATTCATGTCCAAATTCATAAATCACTGTGGATGAGGATAATAGTTTAATTATTGTATGGCATATGTATCTATTTATCATTAATCAAAACCATGGCAAATATGATTTAATCTCTGACAGATTTCTGGAGACAGCTTAGAAACAATGGCATTCAGCATGTGTGAAAACATAATTAACTTGAACAGCATGTGTTTTAATCAGTATAGAGTGTTTTATGACTGAGCATTTTACACATAAAAAGGCTCAGCTTTCCTTGCAAGGAGAGATGACTGCATTGATTTTTCTTTAATCAATTATATTGATTAGCTTCATCAAGATCTTTTGTTGATATTAAAGTTTTATGCGGATAATAAAAGATGTGGGGGCATTTTCGTTGGTTCCAACCAAAAGCTAATGTCCATAATTTTAAAGTATGGAGGCCTAGTAAAATGACAAAATCTCTACATAGGTAGGCATTTTTGTTGTTGTTAATATTAAATGGCTGGCTGCTTTTCGGATATATCTTGTATATGCTATTTTAATGTAGGAAAAAATGCACTTGCTCAGCGCTGGGATCAAGCTTGCGACAAATGAAGAAAGAGTAACTTAAGTTAGGTTAAGAAAACTGTATTTGAGAAATGTCATTCCTTTGTCTAAAGCTTTGAAATGTGGGTATTGCAAGCTAGTTTGGCAGACAGGTCTCTAGTAGAGCAAAAGTACTGGATCAAGTTTACATCAGGCACCCTGAAAATTGTCGAATCGAAAAGGGACACTGTTCAAAGTTACTTACATTCAAATAAAAAAATAAGTTTTTTTTTTGTTGTTTTTGTTTTGTTTGTTTGTTCTCTTTTTAAACTAACAAATTTTCGAAGTTACTAAGATACTTTCTCCTGGATAAATAAAAACTATTTGAAAAAAAAAATTTGAACTCTAATAATTGCTATAAAAGCCAAAACCTAGTTTTATGAAGAATAGTTGGATTGAAAGCACAAAAAATAATTTGTCTTTTCTGGGAGAAAGTATCTTTAGTAACTTAGAAAATTTGTTAGTTTAAAAAAAAAAAACCTAATTTTTTATCGAATGTAAGTAACTTTGAACATTTCTGGTGTCGAGGTAAAATGTGTCCCTTTTCGATTAGACAGTTTTTAGGGTGCCTGATGAAAACTTGATCCAAAGTACCCTACTTTTGTGTCCCTGTATGAGACTAATCTAAGCTTAGTAAATGTTTCCAGTAAGCATCTTTAATCTCAGTTTCAAAAATTAAAACTATTATTGTTGGATATTTAGGCAGCCATGGGCGGAGGTCACAGATTTTACCTCCACAGGTGTTGAAAGTTAAACAGAATATCGACAACAAAGTTATACCGGAAACGGACACACCGGGCATTCAGAGGTCGTAGGCAGGATATTGACCCTGACTGCAGATGGCGGGCTGTTAAATCAGCATGGGCGTTCAAACCCGATAAAAGCGACAGATGCCCTCAGGAAGCAGAGAGACACAGCAGCTGGGCTTGGGAGCACGGGGCCAGTTCCCTTGTTGGGAACAGTATATCGCCTATCATTGTCTCTCTCCCACTCTTCATTCTCTGCCATGGCACAATGTATCTTATGAAATAAAAATATATCCTCATATTTTTATAAACAAATTTCGAGTCTTCTCTTTTCTCCAAGTTCAGGATTTTCCTCCCTCGGACCAAGAGGGCTATACAACATTATTTTTTGTACTAACTTTGAACTGGATTATTTCTTTGAAGACTATCAATATGGTTGGCATAGGAGATAAAGTATTTTTGAATATATGCATGCATTATTAATATTATTCCAAGGGAAATTTTCTTAATGTTTTTATTGCAGGGTTAAAAATATTAGTCATCTTCAAAGCATTTTGTCATCTTCATCGATCGAATCTTTTTAAAAAAACTGAACATTAATTAAAAATTCATTTCTTTTTACTTGCTTTTAAATGGCAAAAAAAATCTCTGAAGATGAATTTTTTAGAAAACTGCTTGTAAAATGTTTGGATTTTATTTTTTAAAACTTTTTATAAGATTTATATTTTTGTGTCTGAATTTAAAATTGAAGCTATTGCATTTTATGTCATGTTTGACTTTTGTGTAGCATATCAGAATAATTTAAAACTCATTTTGAATACCAAACATCAGAGAAATTGGTTGGTTAAAAATATTGTTTATTTTGAGTGAAGGAAGAAAATCATATAATGGATTGAATGAAAAAAGCTAGTGATATTTGTTTTTGGTATTAAAGAGTCAACTTTAAAATGAGATTAAACATCTCATTTTAAAGTTGACTTTCTTTTACATTTTACCTACGCAAAAGATTCTAAAAATTGATATGACCTTTGACATTATCTCATGATCTATATTCACATTTTTTTGTCAAAAATTATGAAAGGTGATAATATTTAATGATGCTATCTTTTCTTCCTAGAAGAATATTCAGCTGAATGTGTCATCTAGTGTTGTGCGAGGTGTGAGGACTGTCTAGAAAGTAATGAGACTGGTTGTGTAAAAAATACTTAGTGTATACTTAATTACAAATTCAACTTTATCTCTTTCAAAATAGTTCCCTTGGGAAGCCACACACTGACAGGCAGCCGGGGTTGACAGTTGTTCCCACTCCTGGAAACAGTGCTGGAAGTCTTCAACTGACATTGCCTTCAGTTGGTTTGTCACAACCTGTTTGATGTTTTCAACAGTTCAAGAAATAGTCAAAGACTTAGATCAGCGAGTAGGGGGGGGGGGCCTCAAGGACAGTCAGTCAACCAAATTTACTACCTTGAGGTCCTTGAACGACTCAGACTCAGGCCAGATACGAATGACCCTTTTTCTGAGATCACAGATGGATGCTTCATCATGATAATGCCCCCTGTCACACTGCACTCTCTGTAGATGAGATTTTGGGCAAAAAGAATATTCCGGTGGTACCGCAGCCCCCTTACTCCCCATATCTGAGTCCTTGGGAACTGTTGAGAACATCCAACAAGTTGTGACAAACCAACTGAAGGCACTGTCAGTTGAAGAGTTCCAGGAGTGGGAACAACCGGCTGTCTCTGTCTGTGAGTGGCTTCCCAAGGAAACTATTTTGAAAGAGATAAAGTTGATTTGTAATTAAGTTGATAATAAATATTTGTACACAATCAGTCTCATTACTTTCTAGACAGACCTTGTATCTTATAGGCCGTGATTTGATTTTAGCTTAGTTAGTAATATGGGCTTTGTGTTGCTGCTTGTGAAGGCCACTAAAACTCTGCATGGCATCACATATTTATGTGAAGAAAACCAGAGAACAGACTTGTCAAAACTTTGTGAAAAAACAAAGACAGGTTTGATGTGGTGGGGGAAACAACAATAACCATTTAATGAATGAAGTAATCAATATTTGATTGACAAACAAGATTCATGAGTGATTTTTTTCAATATTTCTGTTTTTGATCCTTAGTTGTGTTAGATATCATGTGCGAAACTAATGCGCATCAATATGTTGTTATACCTGCATACGAAAGCAGCGCGCCTGAATAAACAAGTAGTTCTGTAACTAACACAAGTATGTCCAGTTGTTCATTCTTCATGTGCTGACTGATACCTAGGATCTAACAAGTTGAAAAATTCAAATGGTTCTTCGGACAATTGAACTCCTTCTTGTTATTTGTGTTGTAAACATGATGTTTTGGCCGATCCATTTCGGCCGAAGAACCATTTGAATATTAATGACCCTTCTCAAAACTATAGAAAAGTTGAAAAATGACTCAGAAAGATACTTCAAGGTTACTGATATTGGCAGGCTTGGTGAAAGTATTGTTTTGATGATGACTGAGTGCACTCTTCATTTCACAGGACATAAGCAATTCAGTTTTATAACCAAGAGGACATTGCCTCCCTGCCAAGACCTTCCCTGATATTTTAAGTAAATAGAAACATAAAGACTTTGGGGAACGGTTCTCTCTTCTTAGTCTGATCTTTGTCTGTGTCTTCCTTCCTGTGTCTGGTTACCCTGCTTGAAGCTCATCTCAGAATTTCGACCCATTGATGATGATGTCACTTAGTCTTTCTCTCTCTCTCTCTTTTCTGAACAATGTATAACTTCCTCCCTCGACTGGTGGGTGGCCGTAAGTTTCAGTGGGGAAATTGCAACTCTAAAAGGTCAACAGGGAGGAAGGTTGCCCACTTGAAATACTTTCAATCAGATCCTTTTGAAATTTTCTTGCTATTTTAGTTTCTTAACGTTAAGTTGATTTTTTTCACTCTTCCCCCTTTTTTTCAGTCGGCATCTTCAGCTCTAAATGGCTTACTTCATTTGTGGGTGTGCAGGATTCTTGATGCATGCGCGTATATAATGTGTGTATGTGTGGAATGTATAATGACTATATATTTTTGTGTGTATATATGTATGTACTAGATGCCAGTGAAAAAGTCCACCCCTAAAATTCTTGAGTTTTAATTCAGGTTTAGGCCTATATTTTCTAGAAAATTCTCCTCCTCCATCTTGCAAATAGGGCAGCATCGCTTTCATCTGACTGTCAAGTTCAGATTGTCTAAATGGATTTGTATGACTCATTAGAGATTTTTTTTTAATGCTTGAAAAGTCAAATTATATGTTGGCTAGTAATGTGTATATGCACACACACACACATATGCAAAGTAGTAAAGTGTGTATGCTTTTACTCTTATAAGTTTAGAACTGCATAACTGAGGAAAAACAAAGGCATATTCGAAAGGAGCAGGTTTTAATTTACCTACAGCTCTCATTTTTAGGTCAAACTTTGCTAGAAAAAAAAGAAAGTCAATTTGCCATTTTAATTATTTTGAATAGCCCACCCAAATGTGATTTTGGCGGCCATTTTAAACAACGTAAGTCATGAGGACACGTGTCTAATGAATAGCAAATAAAGGAAGTCTGATTGAATACAGAATAAGAGTACATACAAACGAGA